>JAPMLY010003628.1:0-17151 GCA_026401115.1 Tetraselmis chui | reverse complement strand
CGTCTAAGGAAAGTGTGGTTGCTCATTATAGCGAGTCATGTGCTCCAGGTGTTGGTAGTGAGAAACTCGCCCACTCTGCTGCCGCTGCTATTTTAGGTCAGCTGCTTAGGTGGGTGTTGATTTAGCTGTTCGAGGCTACCATGGCCGCTGCCGCCTTTGGGACTGAGCTCTTGTTCCTGTAGTTAGAGAAATTCGATTTGTTGTCTTCTTTCGATAGCTTCATCTTCTCGCGCCCCTTCTTGTGCCTCCTCTCCTTCCCTGCCGCCCCGCCCACACCGCCCCTCCCCCCCACCCCGCCGCTGCCCTGCCCACCCTCCAGCACCACCACCCTCTCCATCTCCACCTTTGCGCGTCCCAACAAATCCTCAAGCGACGCACCGCAGTCTTGCATGTCCACCTTGTCAGCCGCCACACGGGCTACTGGCCCTATGATGGCCGCCCCACAAGGACACACCGCTTCCCCTGCGCGCCAACACACTTACACACTTACACACACATTTACACACACACACAAACATACACACACCCGAATATACACACACAGATACATGCACACACGCACACAAAAGGACACACACGCACGCAAACACACATGTACATATGCACACACACACAAAACACACACGCGCGCGTGCACACACCAACAGACACACACACCCACACACACCCATATACACATATGCACACACCCCACACACAAGCGCACAGAAACATACTGACTCACACACACACACATACATCACCCCTTCCCCCCCCCTCCCCCCCCCCCACACACACAAGCACAAACAGACTCAAAGTGAGCCATTTTTTTCTACTGCATTGAAGAGAGGGCTTCATGGGGCAGGTAACTGTGGGCACCGAGGATGATTCTGGCGGGTGAAGAATACAATAGATAATAAAATATAACGAACCCAATGACGTGTCTCGCGAAATGGGAATCGGAAGATTGTATTGACTAGGGAGGGGTGGGTGGAACGGGGGCGGGGGAGATTTGCCTGATGAGAAGCGGCCCAGTTTGGCATCGCATGCAGCGCACGCGGCTGTGCCTGAAGCCACCGCAAGGCCGACATTAGCGCGCAGCCATTCCGTGTCGCCCTTGACGAAGAGGGCCGCGCGGCAGTGACTGCCCCCCTCCCCCCTCCCCGTCCCGTCGACCGAGGCGGCGTGCGTTGTTGTGTCCACGGCGGCGAACAGCACCGTGCGGCACTTCCGACAGAGGTATTCCACTCCCCCGCCACCTCTCCTCGTCAGCTGCTCTCTGACACCAGGCTCACTCTCAACGGCTGCCTCCTCCTGGCTATCTTGCTCCACGCCATTGTCACCACTTCCATCCGCCTCTTGCCGCTCTGCAGCAACAGTGCCATGTGCATCGACTGTCTTCTCAGCGGCACTGACCTTGGTGATCTTAGCTCCGCCGTCCTGTGAAGCAGAGCGTATCAGCCCATTATCCTTGTCAGTGATGAAGAGATCCGCACATACTATCCCAGTCCGCCATCATATTATATGATTCACTGCATTCCATCCCAAACTATGCCACGCCGTCCCAGCTTGTGCTACAGCGAATTCTCATAGCGCCAAACCCTAACCCTAGCCCGGGCATGTTCCGTGCCACAATTCATTGTGGATGTGCCCTCCTTCTATACTCAACTATCATCATAATACCCTGGGCTTCTCCCCATCCCACCCTCTCCAAACTTGTGCTATATCACAAACTCCCGTCCTGTGATCCCATTTCTCACCTCCCCATCTCATCTCCCCCCCTCTGGCATCCTCCCCTTCAATTGCATGTGAGTTCCCTGATCACATCCCGTCCCATTCTTCTTCGTATTCCACTTTGCTGCAATCGCACGCCTTGCCATCCACAGTTCTCATCCCTTCACAATAATCCCTTTCGCTTTTATCATGTCAAGTGCCACGCCGCAGCTACATCTCACCTCATCTCATTCATCTTTCATACAAGAAATTACTGGTTGCTTGTCCCAAACATACCCTTTCCCATTTATACTACTCATATTATTCTCCATCCCATCCCACCATTCTTGTCCCATCTCATTTCGTGATATACCGCAATATATTCGCACGCACTCCCATTTTAATCCACGTAACACCATCAACCCAACACATTCTGTGCCACCCCTGCACGCCACAACCCGATCCTGGCCCAATGCATTTGAAGGTTTTATTCTGCGCCATACCCTGCTACGCTGTTGCTGTCCTAAGCTATCATGCCGCGCAGCAAAAATTCGGACCTTTGCCGACTGTGCGCCGAGGAAAAAGGCTTCAGCGTTGGCGACCAGTTGAGTGGCGAGCTCGGGGGCAGGGCAGCCCAGGGCAGCCGCGATGCCGGACACCAATGCAGGCAAGTTCTCCGGCTCATTGCGCAGGGTGCGCAGGTATGTGTCCTCCAGGTTCTGTGGCGTCTTCCAGGGGCAGTCGCTGGCGGTGACCATTCGCTCCAACGGAATACGCTTCAGCAATGCGGACGCCCGCGATCTTCCCTCTGTACCCTCCTCCACCTCGCAGATCCCCATTCCAGCGCACACAGAGAACCACAGTCCCGCGTCCACTGCGCTGTCGATCAAGCTGGCAGTGAGGCCCTTCACGGTGAGCGCACTGTGCAGCATCGCCCTCGTAGTATACCCCGTGCAGGCTTCTTCCTGCAGCAGCTCTATCACGCGGAGAGTGGAAGTGGCGTTGGGCGTGTGCAGGTAGAGCGGGAGCGAGAGTCGGGTGGCCAGCTGCACACAACCTCGCAGCACAGTCTCCTGCGCGAAGTGGGTCCCTATCTCGCGCTCGAGGTCCAGACCCGCCAGCACCCCAACGCACTCCGGAAGCATCGCAAACTCGACGATGGACTGCAGCAGCGCATCCGCCGTGTGTGCGTGCCTCTTACTCACACTGTCGCTGTGGACTCCCGCCAGAAAGTAGCAAAACCCTGGATGCGGGGCAGCCAGAGGACCATTGCCCACAGTTAAAACAGGCAATTACTTTGTAGTGGTGTTTTCGGGGATGATTCTGTGGCCTCTTAACTCAAAGTCAGGTATTCGACGAATACACCTAATAAACAAATGAACATGTAAGGTACAGTCTTAGGACGAAAAACCATAACAGAATCAACTATCTCGAAACTGAGCCTCGCGTGACCGCCTGCACGACTGTTCAGGTTCGGGTCGAAATGTCGGTACCGTTGGGGGAAGGTGGCTACAATACGCACCGCAGTTTTCCTGGGCTAGCGTGGCCACCTCTTTGATGCGCTCCACAGCGGTGCAGCTGATGACGACTGCGCCAACCTTCGCCCCCTTCGCGCGCTGCAGTACCTTGTGCAAGTCGCGCTCGAACTGGCGGTTGAGCAGAAGCGCCGTCGCGTCCCAGTACTGACAGTCCTCTTGAGGGGGCGGCGGTGGCGCTGACACGGCACCCGCATCCGTCTCGTTTCCCTTCTTCTTTATCGCCTTTGTCCTTGCGCCGGCGCAGCCCGGATTTTTCTTCGAACGCCGTAAAGATGCGCCTCTCACCTCGCGCCCGCCCCCGCGATCGCCCATCTCAGTCTTCTTAGCCTCTGACTACCCAAGTCACACACACCCTCGCCTTGACCTCCAGCGCCGGCTGACCTTAGCCTTCGACAGCGGGTGGTTCCGTGCTAAAACCAAGTCTGTTTAATATGCTTCAACTTACGAGTAATGATACTTCTCGCGAGCCGGCTGAGCTTCAGCCCAACCAGAAGAGCGCGGTCGGCGGCGGGCGGAAGCATATGAAGAGGCGGAAGTCGGAGTAATGCAGCCGTAAGAATTAGTAATTTGAGCACGTCCAACTAAGTATGAAGTTATATACTAAATATAGCAGCGGAAACATAGCTCCATTTTTTTGCTTTTTGTAAATGGCGGTAATATACCGGTGGCATCTTGCAAGTAAATGGGGGCAAAGGAAGTAAATGTGAAGAAAACAGACGGGAAAGAAAGTGATATATTTCATCTAGTTACGGTTTATCATTAAGGGCCCGATTCTGACCGCAGGTATTCAAATTTCCCGCTAAGCCTGCTTGCAGCCCAAAGGGTGCGCGCGACGGCACCGACGCTTCAGATGGCGAGGCGCTGGAGGTTCCGTGCATATACCGCCACAACACTGTCGTTGCCACTCAGGGCGGGGAGTTTTCCCGGGGTAGCGACTACAGCTGACACGGTAGCGACTGGCAGCATCATCCCGCGCCGCCTTAAAATCAGATTTAATCGCTGCACATGGGCGGCTCCCCGACCCACCTCGGAATCATATCTAAATATCTGCGGTCAGAATCAGGCTATTTCTGATAAACCGCATTTGAATTTAAAATCGTTGTCTTCCAGGCCCATTTGGGATTTCATCCTGCAAATATACCGCAATTTTGCAGGACGCGACCGGTATTTTACCGCCATTTCCAAAAAAGAAAATTAATAAAAGATAGATACGTACAGGTAGCGATACTTTATTAGGAAAATGTTTTTTCAGCAGCAGATATATGAAAAACGTGTGATGCCTCCTGCATGCAGTTGCTTACCGAGCAATGCAGATCTGTACCTCGCACCGAGAAATTCGGCCTTGCTGGGGGGCATGCGTGCCCCGTTCTGTCGACGGCAAGGTCCCATGTAAGGTACCACTCCCCGCCTCCCCGAGCTCGCAGAATCTGGGGCACACATCGAAGTCATGCAAGGTTCGGCCGTTCTCATGCGCTTTGCGATATATTGCTAATTTGGGGAACTGCCGGCCCACAACATACATATTGGTGGATGAATGCAGATGTGTACGATATGCTTCCGTCGCACGTTTGCCTAGAGAACCAGAGCCATTTCACAGGATTGATTCCCCGCCTCCTGCCTAATGCGTCCGAGGTGAGTTAGGCTCGCCATGTGGAAGGGGCTGCTTTTCCAGGTGGTGAAATTCAAAACTAGCTTGTCCCTCGAAGGACGTATTGCTTCTCCAATAACTATGCAGTTACCTGACGTTATGCCAACTGGTGTGGGATGAGCCACATGTGTTTACACGTTTCTCTTCTGCAATGACACCAAATACCGCAATGTAGCATAAATACTTTCCTTTCACAACTTTCATTGGACACAATTCTTATGATCGTAGATAAAAGGCAAACTGACGCACACACACACATGTGCTTCTGACCGTTAGTGTTACTTTGTTTCGGCAAAGCCTATTTCATCTTTTCCCGCCTCGCGTATCATATGTTATTTGCCCCTCTCATTTCTTCGTATTCTTCAACCCACAACGGCCTCTCCAAAGCCATTTTCTATCTCCGATATGATGACTGCAGAGTCGAGACCCAACGTTCTATGGGATTCATAAAATGCAAATTGTGTTTTGGAATCGATCGCCGCGTCGTAGACATTTAGCTCGGCATACTGATTAGTAATGCCTTCTCTTTTCCATCCAAAGTGCCAAGCGATGACTGAATAACATTTCCATATAAGGAAAACCGCTGCCGGACAGTATGTTCCCCACCTCATGGCGCTGGCAGTGCGCACCATGCGCAGCCCCGACGAACGTGTTGTTGTCATATCGTCTGCTTCATGATTATCAGACCATGTGACCTGGGAAAGAAGCACAAGCACAAAGGACGACGTCCTGTTTGTTTTCCTTGTGACACTGATTTTATAAAGGAGCACGAGACGGCAATGAGCGACAGGAGAGAAAGGGAGCATTCAAAATTCAGGATTCTAAATCTGGACATTTCAAGACGAGAATCGGGACTGTTTTGGAATCCAGAAGATGTGCGTTTGAGGGTGTGGTATTTCAGCGCCATAGTTCAAACGCCCGTGACACAACCCGGAGAAAGAGGGTGACGCCGAGCGGACATCAGTAGACAACTGCCTTAAGAAAAATATATTTAGCGTGGCGATTTAGCGACATGACAATGAGAGACCAGCTGTGCAACGCGTTGTCTTCCTGTAAATTGAAATGTAGAAATCTTACAGAAAAAACTGACGACACAACGCGGCTGTGACAGATCAGCGGGCATCCAAACCAAATATGTTCAACCGCGCAACCCGACAGACTAAAGGACGCACTGCCTGTCACTGCGAGCAGGGCGCCGAAAAACTTTAATTAAGTGTTTCAAAGAGATGGGCATCGACACAGGGAGCGGCCTTCAGGGCGTCTGCTCCCCCTTCAGAGGGACGTAATCTATGTTGACGTACTCGGCGCTGTCGGCGGCAATGACGATTGAGTCCTTCGCACGGCTGTCACTTCCTGACGCCGCGCTTTTGGACAACAGAGGCTGCGACACGCTGTAAGGGTACGATGCGGTGCTGTCTTTCTCAGGGTTACGGAAGCTGGAGCAACAGTAGCAGCCCGCGGCGGCCCCGGCGACGGAGACGGCCGCCAAGAGAGCAGCCGCGAGTGGGAGCCACGCGGTTGACTGAGGCGCAATGCTTCGTCCAACAGAATTATTCAACTGCCCGTCTCCAAAGCGCACCCCGCTAAACATGTTGCGGTTCCTCGAATCGGCCACGAGCCTGTCCGCGTCTGCCTGCAGCTGGTGAAGGTCACGCATGGCAGACATGAACCTCGCCTCCGCGACCGCGTCGAGGCACTTCATCGTGTCTTCGTCATCATCCTCGTCCTGCTGCCCCTCCTGTTGCATAACATGCACCCTCACCGTCGGCATGCGATCGCCAAAGAGCCCGTCCGACTCGCCAAACAGCTCGTTGAAAACAGAAAGCTGACGATCCACCCTGGAGACAAGCGGGAATGGAGTAGGTTAGCGGGGATTACAAGCGAGGTATCAAACCCTAGTAAACCCCACATATGACAGCTTGCCCTCCAGGGCAAGAGCGCAGCGCGCCCGGTGCACGAGTGCCACGGAACTTCTCCAGAGCGAGAAAGCAGCAAGAAAAGAGGAGGTAGACACCGTATGTTCCCAAGGATACCCGGCTTACCAGTCGTTGAGTGGGTCCTCGCGGAAGAGGTCACCAAAGCCCCCAAAGGCCGCGCCGCGGTTAAAAGACAAAACTTGCACAGGCACAGCACGGAAATGACCCCACGACTCCTCCGCGTCCGTAAGGCGCCAGGGCTGCTCATCCAGTGTATCTTCATAATCCTCGAATTCAATATGGTCTAGGGACGGGCCAGAGAAAAGGAAGGGCAAAGCCTCGCGGATGTCGATGCGTTCAGGCTGTGTCGCCTATGGAGGTAGGGAGAGGGCATAGGAGCTTCTGTCAGACAAAATGGTTACGTAAGCCATGCAATGTACTAGCATTATACCCTTAAACGGCCAGTGACTAGGGCGGGTAATCGCGAACCTTCGTCGGGTCTACCAGCTCTCCAAAGCCCAAGGACTGGACCTTTAAGAAAAAAGGGTCCATTCCCTCGTCAGCCGCTGACGGGGTAGACCAAAGAGTCATGAAAAGGAGCAGGCCTACAGTGGCCGTCCGCCAAGACGCCATCCTGTTGACGTCTGTCGCAGACGCTTTTGGTGTGGAGAGACGCAACCGCGACGCTCTGCAATGTTCTGCCTGTAGTACTGGGCTTATTCCTTTCGTCCCCGACGTGGGCGGGGCGCGTCCCAGGGTCAAGACAAAACTCTGGAGTCCAAACACTCCGGGTGACGCAGGCTGTCAAGTAGCGATACTTGCTGACCAGAGCTACGCGTGGCTGACTACCTCAAAGTAGCTGTACCGAATTTGCTTTGAGAAGCGTGGCGGGAGAGTCCCCGGCGTGTTGTCTGTTTCTCAATCTCTTTTCACTGAGTGAGAACCACCGGCAACTCAGCTCAGCAGTACGACAGCTCAGCGGGTCGTCCAACTGCAGACTACTCGTCTTGCTTACTGCTACTGGACACTCATCCGAAGTACTTTGCGTAGTCTATCGTCACATGGATGTGCGTATGTTATTTTTCTTGCGCAAGCAGTAATGTACATTAATCATGACACTGCTACTGGCAGTTGAGGGTTTCTGACGTCTTGATTACAACTAATAATGTATATTACAAATGGAAACAATGCGGGAAGACATGAACACACTTCCGCACCTCCGCTTTGCTTGGCACGCCTTCGGTTCAGTCGGTCCATGACTACTACCCCTTCGCTCAAGAGGATGGGAGCCGGTTAGCGCCTATGGCGGCTGAGCGGGTTGATCGCCTCGCTATTTTGGTGCCAGCTCGCTGCTTCCTTGGCATGGGAGGTGCAAACTCCCGTTCATTGCGTTTTGACGATTTTGTCAGCATGCAACATTTCGTTCGTCGATCGACTCCTATTCCCTTTTGAGGGTTTTTTAGGGATGCATGTGCGACGAGAATTCATGCAACGTCTTTATGCTGCTGCTCATGGCACTTTGGGTTAATGTCTTCGCGACGCTTTGTAGGAGGGCAATGTTGATGTTGTGGCATGCCTTTTTGTTCCTCGGGTTTAGGCATGTGGGCTTGCTCAAAGTTTCTAACCTCCGAGGAGCATCGGAACAAACACGCAGCTATCTCCGCGAGGCGCGGCCCGCTTCCACCGCTCGAGGGCAAAGACCATCTTGGATGGTCAGCTTGCGTTTGTCGAATCGGGCTTGCTAGACCTAGACTCCTATGCGACTCCGGTCGTGCCGGGGCTAGGGGGTTAAGGCTAGCAGAAAAACTCCTCGCTCAGGTCGTCGAAGGCTCCGACTCGATCCATGCACACCCTCGTAATATATAATAGCCGCTCCTCTCGTCGTAGCTCTCCTCCTAGCATGGGCTTCATGGGGGAGAAAGCCAAAGCCACAAATGGTTGCCGTCTGTCGCTCCTTCCGTCGCGTCAGTCTTGTTCCGGTCCGGTGCTAGCTATTTCCGGCACTGGCTGATCCGTACAATACCGCTGGTGCCCTCCCCTTGTGGTTTACGTTGCCATGGGGCTACTTATACGGGCGATGTGCTTTCGCGATAACCCCCTAGCACACCGCGGCGCCCGCCGGCGGCGCAGCGGCGGCGGCCCCGGAGGGGGTTGCGCTCGCAGGCCCGTCGGCATCCCCTCACCTCCCCGTGATGGGCGCTGGAAACCCCGCAGCCGTGCTAGGCTTGGCACGGTAGGGGGCTAAGAGGGCCGACAACGCGATCCGCGGGATCTAAAGCTGTCGGGAACGCCATTTACAAAGGGCTTTTGACAAACAAAATCATGTGCAATACCGGCGCCATGATCTCCCGTTCAGCCCGTCCGATATGTTTTTTCGCAGTCTAGTACTAGTGGATACAATCCTACTTTGAGGGGGTGGGGCATGTACCTCAAGAGCGTTTGATGGCGAGGAGGGTACGGCCGGATCAGCGGTGGGACGCGGGCGTTGGAGCTTGTGGTGGCCAACCCGGAAGCAGCGCCAGGAAAGGGCGCTCGCTAGCCCTCGACCATCTATGTGCTAGTCAAACCTTCCCGGGGGTGCGGGACGACATGGCACATGCCGGTGGCCGGTCGCAGGCGGAGGATCAGCCGCCGCCGGAAAAGCATGTACGGAGGGCTTTTTCTGATACAAAAATAATGTCCGTACCCGGCGTCGAACTAGTTGGGGAGCAGCACCAAGGCAAGGCGCTCACTAGAAGACTGCTACGTCGACAAGCTGCATCTCCCGGGGGGAGGCGTACGCTTGGGCGGCACGGAGGTTGGTCACGACGGGGGAAGCGACACGATATGGCGACGACGACCCTCGGGGTCGGCGCCGCTGGAAAACCCTGTATGGAGGGTTTGTCTAGTTTCCGTACACCCGAGGCCCGAAAGACCCGGCTACGGCGACATGCCCCCCTCCCCTTCCTTTCTTCGACACCCACTACCCCGACAAACCTATATACAGAGAGTGTGGCCCCGGGTGAGCGCGGAGGCCCACGCTCAAAAGAGGGTGCTCGGTGGACGCGCGATCGGAGGGGGGAGGGTACGGGCGCATGTCGGACTACCATACAGATACCCGGGTACCATACAAAGGGAAAAACGGGGAAATGAGCGGGGGAAATCTAGGCACGGAGGCAAAAGCGCCAATTTTCCCTCTGTCTGTGTGCCGTGGTCCTCCCCACCTGCCCTCGAGGTGACGGGGGACCTTGACAAGGAGGAAAGTCGCGCCGGAAGGAGCGGCAACGACCTTGGGGCGGGATTTACGGGATACGGCGGCGGGATCGACGCGCGCCCCCGTGAGGAGGGTTTTTGCCAGCCTTTCCCCTCCTATCTTCGGCAAGACCGAAGTCACGCGATAGCTAGATTAGGTTGGCCCGTCGCCCTTCCCGACCGCCGACCGGCCTAGACCGGTCGGCAACCCGGTTCGGTGGGGGCGGGCCGTGCATCGTGAAGGTCGAGCAGCAATTTAGCTTTGCATTTCTTAACAAGTGGGTTCTTTTCAGATCTGTGTTTCTTGATTACGGGGAACGTCGGCACACAATGAAGCTAGGTGTGTCGATAGGGGTACCTGGTCGAAGAGACCCGGGTTATACTTGCTCGTAATTCTTGTATGGGTTGGTATAGAAACCCGATAGATGGTTGCCGGTCCAGTTTGCCGGTTCGCTATGAACAATTTCAATTTCAGTTAGCACACCGCATGAGGCACTCATGTCGATGGTGGGTACCGACGAGAGGAGAGGTTGGTTGGGAAAGTAAGGTCAGGGTTCCGACCTCAAAGGTTCCGGGTACGGACGCTTTAATTGAAACCCTCCGTACGTGGTTTTTCCGGCGGCGGCCGATCTAAAATCAGCGCCGCTAGACCGTACCCCCGTGCCATTCCTCTCGCCGTGGCTGTCCTCCTAGCTGATGGTGTCGAGATTATCCCCTTGGATAGGTTTGTAGAACCATGGATAAGGATTCGATAGAGGAAGCATGATAGTTACAAGGGATAGTCGAGCCGGCCCCACAACGGGGCCAGCTGTGGGGAGAAAGGGAACGAACACAGAAGGTGGCGACCGGCAAGGCAACGGATGGCCCGACCGGCCGACACAAGCGGCACGCAAAGGACCCCCAGCAGTGCAACACAAAGTACTAGGGCAGGACAATAGCTACAGTGTACATAAGCATAGTACATAAGGAGGCGGTTGCTAACACTCCCCCTCAATGTAGCCAAGGTCTTGCCATACAACCTTGAGCTTGCCATAGGATTTCCGGTCGTGACAAAAGGAGAGGTCGTCATGGTGGGAGAAGCCTTGCGCTAGGCCGAAGTCCGAGTAGGCGGTGCGACATGCGCTTACAGAAACGCGCTATTATCGGTAATTGGCCAACAATAGCGGTGTCTGATACACTGCGTTAAGTATTGTAATGGCATGTCGCGAGGGAAATTGAAATTGAAATTGAAATTGTTTACAACATGTACCGTATGCGCCGGTTTTTCACCAAAAGCCGGATGCGTCGGCTGTTGTCTCTGGGTCCTCCCAACTATGCCTTACAGGGAACTTACAAGTCAGGGTTAGACCGTTAACCACCTAATCCAACCTCTCCAAGGGTGTACGGGGGTTTTACTCCCCCCCGGGGAGGATGCAAGTAGAGGTGAAGGATGTGTGCAATCAGGGTCGTGCGTGGGGGCGGTGTGCGGATGCGCGGCGGGAGGTCGTGCGGGACTTTATGCGGTATATGCGTAGTAGGTGATGCAGCCATTGGACAGTATGCGTATGGAGTTGTGTAAGAATGCGAGACGTGTCGAGGCGTGCTTTGAAGACGAGTTTATCAGGAGGGTCTGTGCGGGCGGTGAGAAGAGAGGTGAGACTCGTGATGGTGGAGGTATGCGGTGTACCTGTGCGGCTCATGACGATGGCGAGGATGTCGACCACTGTGCCTGGCCAGTGGTTTCTGATGGCGTTCGCAAGGGGTGTGTATTTGGCACGTATGAGGTCGGCTGTGTGAGTGAGGTTGTTGTCTGTGCAGTACTTCCATTCCCCTATCTGAATCTTTTTTATGGACGCATAACGTCGGCGACCGTTGGAGTGGCCAACGAATCTGGGTTCTAGGATGCGGATGAAGTCAGGTTTGTGTGCTGGGGGACGAAGCAGGGGGGGGAGAATCTCAGGGGGGAGGACGGCGGGGCATGATGTTAAGGAGTCGTGCGAGAGGCCTTCATCAGCAGCAACAAGGCGGGTGGGCATGTGGGTGGGGTGAGGTGGGTGGCAGTCAAGTGGAGAGTGGGCAGGGGTGGGGGAATCAAACGATTTTATGGGTTTGTTACCGAAGTCCGCGGTGATGGTCTCCCAGCGTCCTCCGTTGTGGCGTTCCAGTAGGGTTAGTAGGAGTTGCAGAGCGCTGTTGTGTCGGTCCTGTCTTAGGCCAGACATAGAAGGGCAGTTACCGGCCATGTGGCCGTTGCTAGTGAATTGGCCACAGAGGGGGCAGCGCAGGGTGGGGTTGTGAGTAAGCAGACGGGTGTTGTGGACGCCCCACATGAATTCTTGTTTGTGTGTGAACTGGATATTTGTGAGGGTTGAGTGTTTTTTGTGGTAAGAAAAATCTGCGCCGTCCTTCGCGGCGCGGGCGAGGAGGGCTCCGTGTTTGGTTGATTGCGAGAGAGGAGTGTGTGTGTGTTTTGTGCTGTATTTTTGTGCGTCGGATTTGAGGTTGGTGTATCTGTAGGGTATGGGGTCGCCTAGGGTTTGTGGGATGAGGGTGTATGGCCATGTCCAGTTGCCTATCGTGACTTCTGAGCCGGTGGTGTATGTAGTATCGGGGGGGTGGCCATCTGCTACTAGGTTGGCGAGGGTGTCTGCGAGGTCGTTGCCGATGGAGTGGTTGTGGGCTTTTATTTTACCGAGGTGTGTACGGATGCCTGCTTCGCATCGGGTTTTAAGGGTGTGTGTGATGGATAAGAGGGTGTCGCGGTGAATGTTATGGCGGTAAGCGGAAGGGCAGTTTAAGTAACCTTGAATAAGGCGGAGGGAGCACGCACTGTCTGTGAGGAGGTGGGTGCGGCCAAGTTGGAGGCCTACATCTATGGCAGCTAATTCAGCACGATTTATGGTATGTGAGGGAGGGGTAGAGGTCACCAGGATTTTGATTTTGGTGTCCGAAGCGGGGTGGGTAGCTGCTGCTCCGAGGGGGGTCGAGCCGCCTTTTTTCGAGCCGTCTGTGTAGACAAAGTCCTGCCAGTTCCAAGCAGGGGTGCCTCTGGTGGGGGGATACGTTAGATGTTCGCGGTCCGGGAGGGGGTATGTGAGGGGGTGAGATGGGTTTGGGGGGCGGTGGTATATACCTGCTGAGTGGGGTGAGTAGGTGTCAAAGAGGTGTGGAGGAGGGGGTGTGATGATAGGGTTGGGGAGGTGAGTGTCGTAGATAGATTCGAGGGTGTTGTGAAGTGCGGTCATGGCCGTGGGTGATGGGAGGGTGGAGAGTGCGAGGGGGTTAGCGACGAGGTATATGTCGACCATCCATCGTGTGCCGAATGGGGTAGGGGTGGGGTTGCCAGTGTGTTGGTCGGGGGGTAGGAATGTGTTTGCGTCATTGGGGAGGGTGTAAAGGTGGTGGGTGTATGGGGAGGTGATGTATTTGGAGTGGCGGTAGGGTGTGTGTTCCCATCGGGGAAGGATGAGGATGGTTGCGCTGGGTGTGTGAGGTGCTGTGAGGTGTGCGCTGGTGATTGCGTGTTCCATGGCTCGTCTCATGCATTCGTGGTCGTATTCGGGGTTGGCTATGTTGGTGCCTTGCCATGTGTGCGGGGCATTGCTGCCGCTAGATGAGAAGACTATATCTTCGGGGTAGAGGGAGTGGTAGGTGTGGGAGTGAAGGGATTTATTGAGGGGGTCGGAGTAGAGTTCTGTCTGGATGCGGAATGTGTGACGTAGAGCTGTGAGGAGGTCTTCTCTGGTGGCCCATCTATTACGGGTGGTGGTGGCGGGTGTGGGTGAGTGGATTTCCGAGCGGGAACCGAGGCGGGTGAGGAGGTGGTAGACCTCCTCTTCGAACGTATGCTGCGAGAGGTCGGGGCGAAAGAGTTGGTAGAGGTGGCGGACGCGGGGGCCGTTAAGGGTGGTGACCGCGCGGCCGTCGGGAGTGCAGAGTATGGTGGTGTCGTGGAGTGATGGGTGTGCGTGGATAGCGAATTTACCGGTAGGGAGCATGTCAAGGTCGGGGTTGATGGGGTCATGGTTGAATGTGATGAGGGGGTGTGACCACGGAGGGGGTCCGGGGTCTGGCAAAATGGGTGTGGTGGAGGGGACATAGCCGGAGTTGAATGCGGTGAGGGCGGTGGGGCCGGAGGGGGTCTCACTGATGGTGTCGTGGAGTTGTAGGCACGGGGCCCACTGCACTTCGTGGAGATGGGTGAGGTCGTGTTGTTGGCCGCGAGCACACCAGTCGCACTGCCACGTGTCGGGGCCCTGAGCTGGGCGACACTGGGAGTGTATGGCAAAGTGCGGGCATGTGCAGCATGCGGAGGAGGGTTCTGTGTGTAGGGGTTCATGACAGATGGAGCAGGCAGAGGGGGAGGGGGTGGGGAGGCATACCGATGTGGGGGTGGAGGAGATGAGGCGGAAGCCGTCGTCGAGTTGTAGTTGTATGTCCCATTCCGTGAGATGTTCCGGGGCCCATTCAACCATGTATTGTGTTTGGCCGTATTCCGTGTCTTTGTGTTTGGAAATGATGCGGGTTACGTCGCAGGGGGGGTAGTGGTGGTCGGAGGGGGTGAGGTATTCTGTGTCTAGGTGTGTGATGGGCGCTATGGGGGTGGGGTGAGTGGTGCGGGAGGTGTAGATGCCGGATTGGAGGGTGGGGGTTGAGCGGGGGAGGTGAGGGGAGAGGAGGGGGATCCACGAGGGATGTATAGTGGTGGGGGGGGATGCCTGGTTGGTAGTGAGGTTCGTGATGGGGAGGCGGTTGTGTATAGTATCGAGGGGTTCGGTGAGGATTGCGGCGAGGAGGCGGATGGGAACTGAGAGTGGGGTGGTGGACCCCGTGAGTGTAGTGATGGATTTGCAAGATTTGAGGATGAAGGAGGACGAGGTGGCTCTGAGGAGGACTTGTGACCATGAGGTGATGTTATTTTTCCAGAGGGGGGTAAGGCGGGGTAGGAGGGTGGCGTGTGTTTTGCGGGGGGAGAAGTCGCAGTAGGCTTGTTTGTATGTGTGAGGGTCGGTGATGTGTGTGGCTTTGTCTCGGAGTGAGGTGAGGAGGGCGTTGTCTTGAGTGGTGAAGTGGGCGCGGATTGTGGAGGCGATAGGGTTGGTGAGGGAGAGTGGAGGGATGTTGTGGAATATGGTGCCCGCATCCCGTTGGGCGCGGACTAAGCACTTTAGTGTGGGTGGGGTGAGGCAGGTTGACATGATGGATTCCGAGGGCCAGTGTGAGTACGTGGTGGATAGGGTGCGTATGTGTGCGCGGGCCATGTGGCCTCTGTAGCCTGAGGTGTTCATGGTTTTATGAAGGTGACAGACTGTGAGTTGTGCGGCGTGGGCTTTGAGGGAGGGGAGACCGTATCCTAAGTCTGAGGTAGGGCGGTGAAGGGCAGTGCGGGGAAGGTTACGTACCGAGGAGACGGCGGAGCGGAGTGCGCGGCAGATTTGTCCTTCGAGAGTGTCGAGCTGGGAGTCGGTGAAGAGGCCGAGCTGGAGGGTGAAGTGCTTCCCGATGAGGAGTCCACGGATGACCCTGATTCTGCGGGACTGAGTTAGTGGGGAGGTGGAGAGGGCGGTGATGAGGGATGCGGTGGTACGTTTGAGTTCTTGCCAATGTTTGGTGAAGTTAAGAGAGGTGTTCAGTTCTACCCCTAGGACTCTGTATGTGTCCTTGGGGCCAATGGAGGGGATGGGGGCCGGGGTGGGAGTTTAGGGAGATGAACTGAGTTTGCAGGCGGGATGCGAGGAGGGTAGTGTTGGCGAGGGTGAGGGCGTTGCCTGTGCGCCAGAGGGCGCCGGTGATGCAGCATTTGCGGATGTTGACGGTCATGCCGGTGTAGGCGCTGAAGAGGGAGAGTTTTCTGAGCTGGATGGTCATGTTGGGGGTCGAGCCCGTGACGAGGCTGAGGTCGTCAGCGAAGCCGTGTCCTGGGTATGTGGCTGTGGGTTCTGTGGGGTCTACGTTAGTGGCGGGGGGGCCTGGGCGGTAGCCCCGGCTTCCCACCGTGAGCCAGCGAAGGAAGGGTTCAAGGAAGAGGGTGAATAGAAAGGGGGAGAGGGTGTCGCCCTGGAGGGTTCCGCGATTAATGTCGATGGAAGGGGTGGGGCCGTGAGGAGTGATATATGCTGTGGTAGAGACCCCGTAGAGGTGTTCGCTGTTTGAACATGATTCGGTGGTCCGCGGCGTTGAAGGCACCTTTGAAGTCCGCGTACATGACGTAGATGTCCTTGCTGTGGAGTTTCGCATCTTCCAGCGTCGTAATGAGGGAGGAAAGGGCGTCGTGGATGCTGCGGTGTTGTCGGAATCCGTCCTGTTGGTCGCTGAGTATGCCGTGGGATTCGGCGTACTTCGAGCCTGCTTCTTTGATTAGTGTTGTCCAGAGTTTAAGGAGGTTGTTCATGAGGGCGATAGGGCGGTAGTTATCTAGGAGGGAGGGGTCGCCTTTTTTATGTAGGAGGCAGGTTGTGCTGTGGCACCAGTTAGGAGGGGTGTAGGATTTGTGGGCGAGGAGGGAGAGTAGAGAGAAGAGAGCGGAGCGGGTCGCCGGGGGTAGGAATTTGATGATTTCATTGGGGATACCGTCGGGGCCCGGGGCTTTGCCGGTGCCCAGGGAGTTGAGGGTTTTATCGAAGGTGTCGCGGGTAATCATGTCGGCTAGGGTGAGAGAGGGGTCACCGCGGGGTTCGATGGTAAAGTTGTCGGGGTTGTCATGGAGTTCCCATGGGGGGGTGGGAAGTTCAGGGGGGGTGGCGTGGCCGAGTTCGCGAGCGAAGTGTGAGTGCACCGCGTCAATGACGGCTGAGGGGGAGGATGCAGTAGTGTTATCGGGTTTGGTAATGCGGTGGAGGGTGGAGGTGGTGCCGGCGGGGGGTAGGAGGCCGCTTTTAATTTTCAATTGGCGGTGGGAGCGCTTGGGGCAGGTGTCGTAGGCCGTGTTGGCTAGTGTTTTTATTTTGTTAATCTTATCCGTGGTGGTGGTGTGAAGGAGTTGGCGGATTCGTGCTTGGCATTGTTGTTTGATGGCGTCAGGGGAGAGATATTCGGTTGTGTTTAATAGGGCTTGGGCGATGTGGAGAGGGCCGTTATGCTTGCTACATTTCCGGAGCCTAAGTATTTGAGTGCGTGTTTTTTTTAGTGAGCCAAGTGGGGTTTAGGG
>JAPMLY010003627.1:0-19670 GCA_026401115.1 Tetraselmis chui | reverse complement strand
CCCGGGACGCAAAGGGTCAGTAAAAGGTTAATCTCCACTTCGGAGGTACGTTACCGCTTAATCTCCACCCGTCGAGCACTAAGCCCGGCACGGAGAATGTCGCTAAACGGTTAATCTCTACCTTCGGAGGTCCGCTACCGCTTAACCTCCACTCGTCGAGCACTTTACCCGGCACGGAGAATGTCGCTAAATGGTTGATCTTCACTAATTCGTAGGTACGCTACCGCTTAATATTAACCCGTCGAGCACTAAGCCCGGCACGACGAGCTTCGCTAAAGGGTTAATCTCCACTTCGGGAGTACGTTGCCGCTTAATCTCCACCCGTCGAGCACTAAGCCCGGCACAAAAAGTGCCGCTAAAGGGTTATTCTCAAATTCGGAGGTACGTTGCCGCTTAATCTCCACCCGTCGAGCACCAAGCCCGGCACGGAGAGTGTCGCTAGAAGGTTAATCTCCACTTCGGAGGTCCGCTTAATCTCCACCCGTCGAGCACTAAGCCCGGGACGCAGAGTGTCAGTAAAAGGGTTATCTCCACTTCGGAGGTACGTTACCGCTTAATCTCCACCCGTCGAGCACTTAGCCCGGCACGGAGAGTGTCGCTAAACGGTTGATTTTCAGTTATTCGGAGGTACACTACCTTTTAATTATTCACCCGTCGAGCAATAAGCCCGGCACGACGAGTGTCGCTAAACTGCTAAAGGGTTAATCTCCACTTCGGGAGTACGTTGCCGCTTAATCTCCACCCGTCGAGCACTAAGCCCGGCACATAGAGTGTCGCTAAAGGGTTATTCTCCACTTCGGAGGTACGATTACGCTTAATATCCACCAGTCGAGCACTAAACCCGGTACGGAGAGTGTCGCTAAGGGGTTAATCTTCACTTCGGATGTTCGCTACCGCTTATCCTCCACCCGTTATGCACTAAGGCTAGGGATCAAGTGAATTTGGTCAATGTTGATGGTAATGATATCTTGATACGTCGATGTTGATTGTATTGATATCTTGAGACGTCGAAGTTGATGGTGTTGATATATTGGGATGTTGACATCGATGGCAATCTATGCCGATATTATCGCCGATGTATCGATATTTGGGACGATATAGCGATACATCGGGCTTTGATAATCAACATTTTCCAATTGTTTGATAATTGATGGCATTTATACTAGCAATACTGCCATCGTGTCGATGTCGATGACGCAACCCATCACATCGATGGCACCATCACGGGGTAATGATGATACTATCGACGATGCATCGATGGCTGATCCCTAGCCTTGTCTTGCACTAAGCCAGGGCCGGAGAATGTCGGTAAGAGGTTAATCTCCACTTCGGAGGTACGCTACCGCTTAATCTCCACCCGTCGAGCACTAAGCCCGGGACGGAGAGTGTCGGTCAAAAGTTAATCTCCACATCGGGGGTCCGTTACCGCTTAATCTCCACCCGTCAAGCACCAAGCGCGGCACTAAAAGTGTCGCTGAAAGATAAATCTCCACTTCGGAGGTACGCTACCGCTTAATCTCCACCCGTCAAGCACAAAGCCCGGGACGGAGAGTGTCGCTAAAGGGTTAATCTCCAATTCGGGGGTACGCTACCACTTAATCTCCACCCGTCGAGCACAAAGCCCGACACGAAGAGTGTCGCTAAAGGGTCAGTTTCCGCTTCGGAGGTACGTTGCCGCTTAATCTCCACCCGTCGATCACCAAGCCCGGCACTAAAAGCGTCGGTAAAAGGTTAATCTCCACATCGGAGGTTTGCTACCGCTTAATCTCCACCCGTCGAGCACCAAGCCCGGCACGGAGAGTGTCGCTAGAAGGTTAATCTCCACTTCGGAGGTCCGCTACCGCTTAAAATCCACCCGTCGAGCACTAAGCCCGGGACGCAGAGGGTCAGTAAAAGGATAATCTCCACTTCGGAGGTACGTTACCACTTAATCTCCACCCGTCGAGCACTAAGCCCGGCACGGAGAGTGTCGCTAAAGGGTTACTCTCAACTTCGGGAGTACGTTGCCGCTTAATCACCACCCGTCGAGCACAAAGCCCGGCACAAAGAGTGTCGCAAAAGGGTTCATCTCCACTTTGGGGGTACGCTACCGCTTAATCTCCACCCGTCGAGCACTAAGCCAGGGACGGAGAGTGTCGGTAAAGGGTTAATCTCCACTTCGGGGGTACGCTACCGCTTAATCACCACCCGTCGAGCACAAAGCCCGGGACGACGAGTGTCGCTAAAGGGTTAATCTCCACTTCGGGAGTACGCTACCGCTTATTCTTCACCCGTCGAGCACTAAGCCCGGGCCGGAGAGTGTCGGTAAAAGGTAACTCTTCACCTTCGGAGGTACGCTACCGCTTAATCTCCACCCGACGAGCACCAAGCCCGGCACGGAGAGTGTCGCTAGAAGGATAATCTCCACTTCGGAGATCCGCTACCGCTTAATCTCCACCCGTCGAGCACTAAGCCCGGCACTAAAAGTGTCGCCAAAGGGTTCATCTCCACTTCGGGGGTACGCTACCGCTTAATCTCCACCCGTCGAGCACTAAGCCCGGCACGAAGAGTGTCGCTGAGGGGTTAATCTCCACTTCGGAGGTACGCTGCCGCTTAATCTCCACCCGTCGAGCACCAATCCCGGCACGGAAAGTGTCGCAAAACGGTTAATCTCCATTTCGGGGGTACGCTACCGCTTAACCTCCACCCGTCAAGCACTAAGCTCGGCACGGAGAGTGTCGCTAAACGGTTAATCTCTACCTTCGGAGGTCCGCTACCGCTTAACCTCCACTCGTCGAGCACTTTACCCGGCACGGAGAATGTCGCTAAATGGTTGATCTTCACTAATTCGTAGGTACGCTACCGCTTAATATTAACCCGTCGAGCACTAAGCCCGGCACGACGACCTTCGCTAAAGGGTTAATCTGCACTTCGGGAGTACGTTGCCGCTTAATCTCCACCCGTCGAGCACTAAGCCCGGCACAAAAAGTGCCGCTAAAGGGTTATTCTCCACTTCGGAGGTACGTTGCCGCTTAATCTCCACCCGTCGAGCACCAAGCCCGGCACGGAGAGTGTCGCTAGAAGGTTAATCTCCACTTCGGAGGTCCGCTTAATCTCCACCCGTCAAGCACTAAGCCCGGGACGCAGCGTGTCAGTAAAAGGGTTATCTCCACTTCGGAGGTACGTTACCGCTTAATCTCCACCCGTCGAGCACTTAGCCCGGCACGGAGAGTGTCGCTAAACGGTTGATTTTCAGTTATTCGGAGGTACACTACCTTTTATTTATTCACCCGTCGAGCAATAAGCCCGGCACGACGAGTGTCGCTAAAGGGTTAATCTCCACTTCGGGAGTACGTTGCCGCTTAATCTCCACCCGTCGAGCACTAAGCCCGGCACATAGAGTGTCGCTAAAGGGTTATTCTCCACTTCGGAGGTACGATTACGCTTAATATCCACCTGTCGAGCACTAAACCCGGTACGGAGAGTGTCGCTAAGGGGTTAATCTTCCCTTCGGATGTTCGCTACCGCTTATCCTCCACCCCTTATGCACTAAGGCTAGGGATCAAGTGAATTTGGTCAATGTTGATGGTAATGATATCTTGAGACGTCGATGTTGATTGTATTGATATCTTGGATTGTCGAAGTTGATGGTGTTGATATATTGGGATGTTGACATCGATGGCAATCTATGCCGATATTATCGCCGATGTATCGATATTTGGGACGATATAGCGATACATCGGGCTTTGATAATCAACATTTTCCAATTGTTTGATAATTGATGGCATTGATACTAGCAATACTGCCATCGTGTCGATGTCGATGACGCAACCCATCACATCGATGGCACCATCACGGGGTAATGATGATACTATCGACGATGCATCGATGGCTGATCCCTAGCCTTGTCTTGCACTAAGCCAGGGCCGGAGAATGTCGGTAAGAGGTTAATCTCCACTTCGGAGGTACGTTACCGCTTAATCTCCACCCGTCGAGCACAAAGCCCGGGACGGAGAGTGTCGGTCAAAGGTTAATCTCCACATCGGGGGTCCGTTTACGCTTAATCTCCACCCGTCAAGCACCAAGCGCGGCACTAAAAGTGTCGCTGAAAGATAAATCTCCACTTCGGAGGTACGCTACCGCTTAATCTCCACCCGTCAAGCACAAAGCCCGGGACGGAGGGTGTCGCTAAAGGGTTAATCTCCAATTCGGGGGTACGCTACCACTTAATCTCCACCCGTCGACCACAAAGCCCGACACGAAGGGTGTCGCTAAAGGGTCAGTTTCCGCTTCGGAGGTACGTTGCCGCTTAATCTCCACCCGTCGATCACCAAGCCCGGCACTAAAAGTGTCGGTAAAAGGTTAATCTCCACATCGGAGGTTTGCTACCGCTTAATCTCCACCCGTCGAGCACCAAGCCCGGCACGGAGAGTGTCGCTAGAAGGTTAATCTCCACTTCGGAGGTCCGCTACCGCTTAAAATCCACCCGTCGAGCACTAAGCCCGGGACGCAGAGGGTCAGTAAAAGGATAATCTCCACTTCGGAGGTACGTTACCACTTAATCTCCACCCGTCGAGCACTAAGCCCGGCACGGAGAGTGTCGCTAAAGGGGTACTCTCAACTTCGGGAGTACGTTACCACTTAATCTCCACCCGTCGAGCACTAAGCCCGGCACGGAGAGTGTCGCTAAAGGGGTACTCTCAACTTCGGGAGTACGTTGCCGCTTAATCTCCACCCGTCGAGCACTAAGCCCGGCACAAAGAGTGTCGCAAAAGGGTTCATCTCCACTTCGGGGGTACGCTACCGCTTAATCTCCACCCGTCGAGCACTAAGCCAGGGACGGAGAGTGTCGCTAAAGGGTCAGTAACCGCTTCGGAGGTACGTTGGCGCTTAATCTCCACCCGTCGATCACCAAGCCCGGCACTAAAAGTGTCGGTAAAGGGTTAATCTCCACATCGGAGGTTTGCTACCGCTTAATCTCCACCCGTCGAGCACCAAGCCCGGCACGGAGAGTGTCGCTAGAAGGTTAATCTCCACTTCGGAGGTCCGCTACCGCTTAAAATCCACCCGTCGTGCACTAAGCCCGGGACGCAGAGGGTCAGTAAAAGTTAATCTCCACTTCGGGGGTACGTTACCGCTTAATCTCCACCCGTCGAGCACTAAGCCCGGCACGGAGAGTGTCGCTAAAGGGTTACTCTCAACTTCGGGAGTACGTTGCCGCTTAATCTCCACCCGTCGAGCACTAAGCCCGGCACAAAGAGTGTCGCAAAAGGGTTCATCTCCACTTCGGGGGTACGCTACCGCTTAATCTCCACCCGTCGAGCACTAAGCCACGGACGGAGAGTGTCGGTAAAGGGTTAATCTCCACTTCGGGGGTACGCTACCGCTTTATCATCACCCGTCGAGCACAAAGCCCGGCACGACGAGTGTCGCTAAAGGGTTAATCTCCACTTCGGGAGTACGCTACCGCTTATTCTTCACCCGTCGAGCACTAAGCCCGGGCCGGAGAGTGTCGGTAAAAGGTAACTCTTCACCTTCGGAGGTACGCTACCGCTTAATCTCCACCCGTCGAGCACCAAGCCCGGCACGGAGAGTGTCGCTAGAAGGTTAATCTCCACTTCGGAGATCCGCTACCGCTTAATCTCCACCCGTCGAGCACTAAGCCCGGCACTAAAAGTGTCGCCAAAGGGTTAATCAACACTTCCGGAGTACGCTACCGCTTAATCTCCACCCGTCGAGCACTAAGCCCGGCACGAAGAGTGTCGCTGAAGGGTTAATCTCCACTTCGGAAGTACGCTGCCGCTTAATCTCCACCCGTCGAGCACCAATCCCGGCACGGAAAGTGTCGCAAAAGGGTTAATCTCCATTTCGGGGGTAC
This sequence comes from Tetraselmis chui, assembly GCA_026401115.1. Classification (NCBI taxonomy): domain Eukaryota; kingdom Viridiplantae; phylum Chlorophyta; class Chlorodendrophyceae; order Chlorodendrales; family Chlorodendraceae; genus Tetraselmis; species Tetraselmis chui. The sequence continues at coordinate 13,813 of JAPMLY010003627.1, read as the reverse complement.
GCTACCGCTTAACCTCCACCCGTCAAGCACTAAGCTCGGCACGGAGAGTGTCGCTAAACGGTTAATCTCTACCTTCGGAGGTCCGCTACCGCTTAACCTCCACTCGTCGAGCACTTTACCTGGCACGGAGAATCGCTAAATGGTTGATCTTCACTAATTCGTAGGTACGCTACCGCTTAATATTAACCCGTCGAGCACTAAGCCCGGCACGACGACCTTCGCTAAAGGGTTAATCTGCACTTCGGGAGTACGTTGCCGCTTAATCTCCACCCGTCGAGCACTAAGCCCGGCACAAAAAGTGCCGCTAAAGGGTTATTCTCAAATTCGGAGGTACGTTGCCGCTTAATCTCCACCCGTCGAGCACCAAGCCCGGCACGGAGAGTGTCGCTAGAAGGTTAAACTCCACTTCGGAGGTCCGCTTAATCTCCACCCGTCGAGCACTAAGCCCGGGACGACGAGTGTCGCTAAAGGGTTAATCTCCACTTCGGGAGTACGCTACCGCTTATTCTTCACCCGTCGAGCACTAAGCCCGGGCCGGAGAGTGTCGGTAAAAGGTAACTCTTCACCTTCGGAGGTACGCTACCGCTTAATCTCCACCCGTCGAGCACCAAGCCCGGCACGGAGAGTGTCGCTAGAAGGATAATCTCCACTTCGGAGATCCGCTACCGCTTAATCTCCACCCGTCGAGCACTAAGCCCGGCACTAAAAGTGTCGCCAAAGGGTTCATCTCCACTTCGGGGGTACGCTACCGCTTAATCTCCACCCGTCGAGCACTAAACCCGGCACGAAGAGTGTCGCTGAGGGGTTTATCTCCACTTCGGAGGTACGCTGCCGCTTAATCTCCACCCGTCGAGCACCAATCCCGGCACGGAGAGTGTCGCTAGAAGGTTAATCTCCATTTCGGGGGTACGCTACCGCTTAACCTCCACCCGTCAAGCACTAAGCTCGGCACGGAGAGTGTCGCTAAACGGTTAATCTCTACCTTCGGAGGTCCGCTACCGCTTAACCTCCACTCGTCGAGCACTTTACCCGGCACGGAGAATGTCGCTAAATGGTTGATCTTCACTAATTCGTAGGTACGCTACCGCTTAATATTAACCCGTCGAGCACTAAGCCCGGCACGACGACCTTCGCTAAAGGGTTAATCTGCACTTCGGGAGTACGTTGCCGCTTAATCTCCACCCGTCGAGCACTAAGCCCGGCACAAAAAGTGCCGCTAAAGGGTTATTCTCAAATTCGGAGGTACGTTGCCGCTTAATCTCCACCCGTCGAGCACCAAGCCCGGCACGGAGAGTGTCGCTAGAAGGTTAATCTCCACTTCGGAGGTCCGCTTAATCTCCACCCGTCAAGCACTAAGCCCGGGACGCAGAGTGTCAGTAAAAGGGTTATCTCCACTTCGGAGGTACGTTACCGCTTAATCTCCACCCGTCGAGCACTTAGCCCGGCACGGAGAGTGTCGCTAAACGGTTGATTTTCAGTTATTCGGAGGTACACTACCTTTTATTTATTCACCCGTCGAGCAATAAGCCCGGCACGACGAGTGTCGCTAAAGGGTTAATCTCCACTTCGGGAGTACGTTGCCGCTTAATCTCCACCCGTCGAGCACTAAGCCCGGCACATAGAGTGTCGCTAAAGGGTTATTCTCCACTTCGGAGGTACGATTACGCTTAATATCCACCTGTCGAGCACTAAACCCGGTACGGAGAGTGTCGCTAAGGGGTTAATCTTCCCTTCGGATGTTCGCTACCGCTTATTCTCCACCCGTTATGCACTAAGGCTAGGGATCAAGTGAATTTGGTCAATGTTGATGGTAATGATATCTTGAGACGTCGATGTTGATTGTATTGATATCTTGGATTGTCGAAGTTGATGGTGTTGATATATTGGGATGTTGACATCGATGGCAATCTATGCCGATATTATCGCCGATGTATCGATATTTGGGACGATATAGCGATACATCGGGCTTTGATAATCAACATTTTCCAATTGTTTGATAATTGATGGCATTTATACTAGCAATACTGCCATCGTGTCGATGTCGATGACGCAACCCATCACATCGATGGCACCATCACGGGGTAATGATGATACTATCGACGATGCATCGATGGCTGATCCCTAGCCTTGTCTTGCACTAAGCCAGGGCCGGAGAATGTCGGTAAGAGGTTAATCTCCACTTCGGAGGTACGCTACCGCTTAATCTCCACCCGTCGAGCACAAAGCCCGGGACGGAGAGTGTCGGTCAAAGGTTAATCTCCACATCGGGGGTCCGTTACCGCTTAATCTCCACCCGTCAAGCACCAAGCGCGGCACTAAAAGTGTCGCTGAAAGATAAATCTCCACTTCGGAGGTACGCTACCGCTTAATCTCCACCCGTCAAGCACAAAGCCCGGGACGGAGGGTGTCGCTAAAGGGTTAATCTCCAATTCGGGGGTACGCTACCACTTAATCTCCACCCGTCGACCACAAAGCCCGACACGAAGAGTGTCGCTAAAGGGTCAGTTTCCGCTTCGGAGGTACGTTGCCGCTTAATCTCCACCCGTCGATCACCAAGCCCGGCACTAAAAGTGTCGGTAAAAGGTTAATCTCCACATCGGAGGTTTGCTACCGCTTAATCTCCACCCGTCGAGCACCAAGCCCGGCACGGAGAGTGTCGCTATAAGGTTAATCTCCACTTCGGAGGTCCGCTACCGCTTAAAATCCACCCGTCGAGCACTAAGTCCGGGACGCAGAGGGTCAGTAAAAGGATAATCTCCACTTCGGAGGTACGTTACCACTTAATCTCCACCCGTCGAGCACTAAGCCCGGCACGGAGAGTGTCGCTAAAGGGGTACTCTCAACTTCGGGAGTACGTTGCCGCTTAATCTCCACCCGTCGAGCACTAAGCCCGGCACAAAGAGTGTCGCAAAAGGGTTCATCTCCACTAGCCTCTGAAAGCTAAACGCTAGCACAAATCTGTTCTAGTCTTTCTAGCTCTGTGTCGTAAGATTGCAATTGATGTTGTCGAGAGGTAATTGATGAAAGATGTTTCACTGCTGTACTTGGGCAGTGGATGTTGTAAATGAACAAAGGAATTGTTAAAAGGTTCTGTCACCTCCCTCTACTGCACTGGGCTTAAATAGGTTTCAGCCCAGACTGGTTACGCCTGCAAGCTATGCTTACGTGTCAGGCGTTAGTGCTGTTCAACCGTCGTCATCTGCCTCGAGACGCGGCCTGCCTAGCATTGGGTTTCACGACGCGGCTCCTTCTGCATTGGAGAGCTCGTTCTGGCGCGTCATCTGGCTAGTTAGATTAATTATGCATATCTGTACGTACCGGGAGGTACTGGTCGTACTGTAGCATCAGCACCATTACAATATTGCAGTAGCGACGTACCCACGAGTATACGTCCGTCCTGTGGAAAAGCACGAATTGGAATTCGTAACGAGTACCTGTACAATGTCCTGCAATGTACTGTTGCAGGACTGTACTCGTCACACTCGTACCCTCCCCCTCTTGACAGATCAATGAGGTCGCCGCGAGGCAGACCTCCGTGGTTCTTGGCTCCTTTACTGAAGCAATTACTGGGACTCAGGAATGCGCGCTGGGTGAGCGTGCATAAAATCAATGTACGCCTGAGTCTTGGCGAACTTGCGCCATTGGGGCGTCTCCAAGAATTCTTGTAACGCAACTGTTCGATGCACCTCGTTCAATCGGTGCCAGACAGGTGGAATGTCGTCATCACTGAAATGCGTCATGAAGAGCAAATATTTGCCTCGTCGCCCAGGTAGCGACTTGATGCACACAGCAGAGATGTGTGAGATGTCAAACTCCTCGTCGTCTCCTTCAGGGACAGTTACCGGGACAGCTGGCCGTAGCAGAGCGGTAGAGCAGGGTCTTAAGTTGTTAACGTGGAACACAGGATGTAAGCGTACTGTCGTTGGAAGTTTTAATCTGTAACTGTGTTTCCCAATCTGCTCCTCCACTGAAAAAGGGCCAAGCTGTCTGTCTCTGAGTTTCCTGTTCGGCTGTCCTCGCAGAAAAAGATTTGCTGTGACGACTGACACCTTGTCTCCCTTAGCGAAGTGTGGCGCCGTAGACGGCTCTGTGCGCGCTTGCATCTCGTTCTTGTGTAATTGTAACACTGAGCGTACCAAGCTGTGTACTTCCTGTAACAATCTCAACCGTTCTGTTGCATCTTGCGAAAAAGGAATCGATGGTCGCATACTGAAGAGCAGGTCAGGAGGCTCCTCAGGAGAAAAACCAAAGTTAGCCTCGAACGGCGTGTGCTCAATTCCAAGTGCACGCGAAGCGTTGTACGCAAACTCCACTTGCGGTAAAAGTGTCGACCAGTTGGAGCCATCATAGCAACAGAAGCAACGAAGAAGCTGCTGAAACGTGCTGTTCACGCGCTCTGTCAGTCCGTCTGTTTCTGGGTGTCGGCTGGTAGACATGTTTAGTCGCGTTCCAAGGCGTCTCCACAATGTCTGCCAGAAGGCGCTGACAAATTTCGGGTCGCGGTCACTGATCAGCACTCGGGGCAGTCCATGTAAACGGTAGACTCCCTGTAAAAACAAAGTTGCAGTTTCTTCGGCAGTAATCGACTCTGTGCATGGCGATAATGGGCCATTCGAGTTAGATGGTCTACTACAATCAGCACACTGTTAAAGCCGTTGCTCTCAGGCAAGTGTGTCAGGTAGTCAAGACCAACTGTGTGCCACGGTCTGGGTGGAATAGGTAACGGGTAAAGAGTCGCGGCCATCTGAGGTCGAATCTTTGCTCGTCGGCACACGACGCAGCGTTCACAAAAATCTTTCACATCTTGGCGGATTCGTTTCCACCAGAATCTGTCGAGTGCTTTAGCAAGAGTGCTAGCAACTCCTCTGTGACCGGCTGACGAGCTTTCGTGCAGCTCTGCGATCAATTTCAGTCGGAGCTCAGAGTTCTGTGGAATAAAGAGGCGATTGAGACGCCAAAAGTACCCGTCTCTGGCTTCTATCCGGCTGTCTCTTGTCCACTCACCATCGTCCCCATAAAACGAATCTCGTGAGAACCCCTCGCGAATGAGATCAGCGAACTCAGGGCTCAGCTGCAACGCGTCAACAGTCAGTGAATTTAACTGTGCGTCTTCAAACAGCAGCTGGGACTTCCGTCGTAATTCTCGATCTGACGGAACCTCGCCATCCCAAAATAAGGGTACTGTGGCCTGAGGTACGAAGTCTGGTCGCCGGCTTAACGGGTCAGCTTCGTTCAGAGCTCCCTTGCGATATGCAAGTGTCATCGAGCCCACAAACGGTTGCAAATCCCGCAGGTATCTTGCTTGCCGCTTGTTCAGCCTGTTGTTCGGTTGCCTGAGCAGATGCCGCAGTGTGTCGTGGTCTGTTACGACAAGGAACTTAGAACAGCCTTCAAGATAGCACCTCCAATGCTTGACAGCTTCGCATACGGCCAAAGCTTCTAAGTCGTACGCAGAGTAAGTGTTACCACGCTCAGCTGAATTCAGCTTACGCGCCCAGTAAGAGACTGGTTGAAGACCGCCTCCTTGGTCTTGCAACAGGACTGCTGCAATCCCCACTGTGGAAGCATCTGTAGCTACGGTGAACGTCGCGTCCGAGCCGACCTCCGGAAGGATCAGGCATGGCGCGGAAATGAGCCGTAACTTGAGAGTCTCGAAGGCTTCCAAACAGGCAGGCGTCAGCGTAACCTTCTGTGGCTGGGACTTCCGCAGTAAGTCCGTCAATGGAGCCGTAAGGTCGCTAAAATGGTGTATGAATCTCGCATAGAAGTTGCAGAACTATACGAAACTGCGAACCTCCTTCAGTGTAAAAATTCTGGTTGTACCAAATTGTAAAGAGGCCTGTTCGTCATCAAGCCATGGTAAACCCAGGATTAAATCAGCTGTGCGTAAATCACGTAAGACATTAAAAGTCCGGTGAAACTCGTGTTGAGCCAGCTCAAAAGTGACGTCGCAGACTGTCGTAGAAGTCACTCGTTGTCCATTAGCGAGTCGAACTGGGGTTTTACTGGCAGACTTCCGAGTCTGTAAAGCAAAGCGTCGTACAAAGTCCTCTGACACAAAATCAAGTGTCGCAGCACAGTCCACTAATCCAGAAATGTGGTGTCCGCCATCAGGAGTTTTCACAGTCAGCTCAGTTCGAATTAACGGGCGAGCTTCCGTGAGGTCAGTCAGTAGGGCTGTAGCTGTCGAAGAAAATTGTCGCAGCGTAGCGATGGACTGTTCCGAGTCGTCTGTTGGTACAGATACCGAGTCGGGTTGATCAGGTGCTGTAGATTCTGGTGAGTCGTTAAACGCACAATCTGCGTCGACTAACCACAGCTGTACAGGCCAAGGGGCTGGAGCAACCACCTCCTGTTGCGTTGGATTCTCCAGTGACTGACGTGTAAAAAGCTGTGTCCTTGCTGGGAATTCTTGATAGAGTTTCCAGTGTTTAGTCACCTGAGTAAATTTTGCCCATTTCGGTAGTACAAATACAGCCATCGTAGATGTCGGAGATGTTCGACGACAATCCTCAAAATGCTGCGCAATCTGCTCAGCTAACTCCCAGGGTGGGTTGATGAACACCCTCTCTCCTGTTAAGTCCCTGTCTAGAATCGAGTCACTCGGCGAACAGTGAGGTAAGTCACCGTGCGAGTTAAGACCTTCATCATCAGCACATCCTTCCAACGTGAAGTTGAATCGTGCATGCAGAGGGTCAAAGACTGAGTCAACCAGTTTCCAATCAACTGAACGTCTGGTTACAGGTTTACGACTCTGTCTCTGCTTAGTCTGACGACGACGACCTGCTACTTGGGTTACAGGTGTCGCAACTGCAGTCGATGGAGATGTCGAAAGAGTTTCGACGACCTCTGTCGCTAACAGTGTCTCAGAATGAACAGTAGATGTAGCCGGCTGCTCCAGTTCATTTGTAGAACAGCCTTGCCACCATCATTGCTTCTTAGGTTGCATTGGTGCCTTGCCTTTGAACTCCGGGCATTGGAACAAACGGTGTCCCTTCTTGTGGCACTTGAAGCAAAGTCCTTCGTCCATGTGTCGCTTACGCTCCTCAGCTGTCATTGCATTTGCGATTGAATTAAAATCTTCGCGACCGGATGGTTGACCACGTCCACCATTGTTGCCACCACGACCACCATTGTTACCACCTCCACGTCCACGTCCGCGGCCTCGTCCTCGGCCACCCTTGTTACGTTTCCAGACGTTAGAGGCTTCCTCAAAAGGGTCTTCAAGGTTGCGCTTGCGAGAGGATTGGGTAGATGGTCCAGCAGCAGACCTTGCATGGCCTAACTCCGGCGAGTCTGTCACGACGTCATTCAGAAAGTTTTGTAGCTCCGCGAGCGTAATCTGGTAACCTAGTTGCGCTCGGTGTGATCTAGCCAGTCTCTGGAGGTCCACGTTTGCAAGACCAGTAATGAAGCGAACACACTGCACCTCCGCTGTCAGGTCTTGACGAGAACGGCGTAAGTAGTCGTTGTACTTCTTAGTAAAAAGCGCGTAACTCATCGTGTTGCTCTGTGTAAAACTTAGCAAAGCTTTAATTGCGTCATCCTGAATGTTCGGAAGAAACGTAGACTTGCGTATCTCCGTAACAAGCTCGTTGTACGTAGATGGAATTGGAGGACGATTTTTCCGGTTCAACCACCATCCACCAAGGAGTCCAGAAAACTGTGAAGTAACCCAGAACACTGCATCGTACGAGTCAGCTGCAATCCCAAGCATTACAAAACGCTGAGGCTGAGCTTCGAGCCAATCCTCCAGTACAGGTGGGTCTTGACCATTCTGGTACGGTGAAGTAATGGCAGCCTTACGCTGAGTCTCCGTAAGAGTCACTGATAGTCCTGCCAAGTTGTGTGTAGGCATCGGCATTCCCACTCGTAAATCTGTAGGTCCCACTCCAGTCAGTCGGTTGATGTGTCCAACAATCAGCAGCCAGACAGAACCAGAGTCGACCGTTGTAAACCGGGGGTACATGTGGAACTGTCTCGGGATAGACGTGTCTTCATGCATGACTGGAACATGTTGTGTCATTGCTCGATAGAAAGATTCCCACAGAGTCACGTAACCAAAGTGAAGTAAATCACTCTTGTGCTTCTCAGCACGAAGTAACCCAGTCTGTGCAGGCGTAAGTGTCAGACCGTCAGTGTTGATGATTTCCGGGACGACATAAGTGCCATCCGGATTAACTGTCGACTGTTCCAAAACAACCTGCTCGACCTGAGCAGGTGTACGTAAGTTGCTCGTAGCAAACAGGACAGGAATAGACGCAGAGTACACGGAAACAAGCTGTCGTCCTCGAGGTAGCGTAACGTTCACAGGTTCACCACTCAACAGCGTCAAATCATCCGGTGTCAAAACAAGACCGGTCTCCTCGTGTAATTCGCGAATAGCAGCGTCGACAGGCTCTTCGTTGGGTAAGACAGAGCCAGCAGGGAACCAAGTTCTACCAGTACGAGGCTCACGCTGAAACACCAACTTCAAATCCGACCGTTTAGTTCCTCCAACGTGAATTACCAACACCACGTAATGACCAGGTCCAAGAGAAGCCATCTCAACTCAATCAAACAACGTCGAGCAGTTCAATAAGCGAACGAAAGCGTGCGTCGACCAAAGAGCTCCGAAACCAGTGTGGCGGTTAGCCTCTGAAAGCTAAACGCTAGCACAAATCTGTTCTAGTCTTTCTAGCTCTGTGTCGTAAGATTGCAATTGATGTTGTCGAGAGGTAATTGATGAAAGATGTTTCACTGCTGTACTTGGGCAGTGGATGTTGTAAATGAACAAAGGAATTGTTAAAAGGTTCTGTCACCTCCCTCTACTGCACTGGGCTTAAATAGGTTTCAGCCCAGACTGGTTACGCCTGCAAGCTATGCTTACGTGTCAGGCGTTAGTGCTGTTCAACCGTCGTCATCTGCCTCGAGACGCGGCCTGCCTAGCATTGGGTTTCACGACGCGGCTCCTTCTGCATTGGAGAGCTCGTTCTGGCGCGTCATCTGGCTAGTTAGATTAATTATGCATATCTGTACGTACCGGGAGGTACTGGTCGTACTGTAGCATCAGCACCATTACAATATTGCAGTAGCGACGTACCCACGAGTATACGTCCGTCCTGTGGAAAAGCACGAATTGGAATTCGTAACGAGTACCTGTACAATGTCCTGCAATGTACTGTTGCAGGACTGTACTCGTCACAACTAAGCCCGGGACGCAGAGGGTCAGTAAAAGTTAATCTCCACTTCGGGGGTACGTTGCCGCTTAATCTCCACCCGTCGAGCACTAAGCCCGGCACGGAGAGTGTCGCTAAAGGGTTACTCTCAACTTCGGGAGTACGTTGCCGCTTAATCTCCACCCGTCGAGCACTAAGCCCGGCACAAAGAGTGTCGCAAAAGGGTTCATCTCCACTTCGGGGGTACGCTACCGCTTAATCTCCACCCGTCGAGCACTAAGCCACGGACGGAGAGTGTCGGTAAAGGGTTAATCTCCACTTCGGGGGTACGCTACCGCTTTATCATCACCCGTCGAGCACAAAGCCCGGCACGACGAGTGTCGCTAAAGGGTTAATCTCCATTTCGGGAGTACGCTACCGCTTATTCTTCACCCGTCGAGCACTAAGCCCGGGCCGGAGAGTGTCAGGTAAAAGGTAACTCTTCACCTTCGGAGGTACGCTACCGCTTAATCTCCACCCGTCGAGCACCAAGCCCGGCACGGAGAGTGTCGCTAGAAGGTTAATCTCCACTTCGGAGATCCGCTACCGCTTAATCTCCACCCGTCGAGCACTAAGCCCGGCACTAAAAGTGTCGCCAAAGGGTTAATCAACACTTCCGGAGTACGCTACCGCTTAATCTCCACCCGTCGAGCACTAAGCCCGGCACGAAGAGTGTCGCTGAAGGGTTAATCTCCACTTCGGAAGTACGCTGCCGCTTAATCTCCACCCGTCGAGCACCAATCCCGGCACGGAAAGTGTCGCTAAAGGGTTAATCTCCACTTCGGGAGTACGCTACCGCATATTCTTCACCCGTCGAGCACTAAGCCCGGGCCGGAGAGTGTCGGTAAAAGGTAACTCTTCACCTTCGGAGGTACGCTACCGCTTAATCTCCACCCGTCGAGCACCAAGCCCGGCACGGAGAGTGTCGCTAGAAGGTTAATCTCCACTTCGGAGATCCGCTACCGCTTAATCTCCACCCGTCGAGCACTAAGCCCGGCACTAAAAGTGTCGCCAAAGGGTTAATCAACACTTCCGGAGTACGCTACCGCTTAATCTCCACCCGTCGAGCACTAAGCCCGGCACATAGAGTGTCGCTAAAGGGTTATTCTCCACTTCGGAGGTACGATTACGCTTAATATCCACCTGTCGAGCACTAAACCCGGTACGGAGAGTGTCGCTAAGGGGTTAATCTTCCCTTCGGATGTTCGCTACCGCTTATTCTCCACCCGTTATGCACTAAGGCTAGGGATCAAGTGAATTTGGTCAATGTTGATGGTAATGATATCTTGAGACGTCGATGTTGATTGTATTGATATCTTGGATTGTCGAAGTTGATGGTGTTGATATATTGGGATGTTGACATCGATGGCAATCTATGCCGATATTATCGCCGATGTATCGATATTTGGGACGATATAGCGATACATCGGGCTTTGATAATCAACATTTTCCAATTGTTTGATAATTGATGGCATTTATACTAGCAATACTGCCATCGTGTCGATGTCGATGACGCAACCCATCACATCGATGGCACCATCACGGGGTAATGATGATACGATCGACGATGCATCGATGGCTGATCCCTAGCCTTGTACTGCACTAAGCCAGGGCCGGAGAATGTCGGTAAGAGGTTAATCTCCACTTCGGAGGTACGCTACCGCTTAATCTCCACCCGTCGAGCACTAAGCCCGGCACGGAGAGTGTCGGTCAAAAGTTAATCTCCACATCGGGGGTCCGTTACCGCTTAATCTCAACTCGTCAAGCACCAAGCGCGGCACTAAAAGTGTCGCTGAAAGATAAATCTCCAATTCGGAGGTACGCTACCGCTTAATCTCCACCCGTCAAGCACAAAGCCCGGGACGGAGAGTGTCGCTAAAGGGTTAATCTCCAATTCGGGGGTACGCTACCACTTAATCTCCACCCGTCGAGCACAAAGCCCGACACGAAGAGTGTCGCTAAAGGGTCAGTTTCCGCTTCGGAGGTACGTTGCCGCTTAATCTCCACCCGTCGATCACCAAGCCCGGCACTAAAAGTGTCGGTAAAAGGTTAATCTCCACATCGGAGGTTTGCTACCGCTTAATCTCCACCCGTCGAGCACCAAGCCCGGCACGGAGAGTGTCGCTAGAAGGTTAATCTCCACTTCGGAGGTCCGCTACCGCTTAAAATCCACCCGTCGAGCACTAAGCCCGGGACGCAGAGGGTCAGTAAAAGGATAATCTCCACTTCGGAGGTACGTTACCACTTAATCTCCACCCGTCGAGCACTAAGCCCGGCACGGAGAGTGTCGCTAAAGGGTTACTCTCAACTTCGGGAGTACGTTGCCGCTTAATCTCCACCCGTCGAGCACTAAGCCCGGCACAAAGAGTGTCGCAAAAGGGTTCATCTCCACTTCGGGGGTACGCTACCGCTTAATCTCCACCCGTCGAGCACTAAGCCCGGCACGGAGAGTGTCGGTAAAGGGTTAATCTCCACTTCGGGGGTACGCTACCGCTTAATCACCACCCGTCGAGCACAAAGCCCGGCACTAAAAGTGTCGCTAAAGGGTTAATCTCCACTTCGGGAGTACGCTACCGCTTATTCTTCACCCGTCGAGCACTAAGCCCGGGCCGGAGAGTGTCGGTAAAAGGTAACTCTTCACCTTCGGAGGTACGCTACCGCTTAATCTCCACCCGTCGAGCACCAAGCCCGGCACGGAGAGTGTCGCTAGAAGGATAATCTCCACTTCGGAGATCCGCTACCGCTTAATCTCCACCCGTCGAGCACTAAGCCCGGCACTAAAAGTGTCGCCAAAGGGTTCATCTCCACTTCGGGGGTACGCTACCGCTTAATCTCCACCCGTCGAGCACTAAGCCCGGCACGAAGAGTGTCGCTGAGGGGTTAATCTCCACTTCGGAGGTACGCTGCCGCTTAATCTCCACCCGTCGAGCACCAATCCCGGCACGGAAAGTGTCGCAAAACGGTTAATCTCCATTTCGGGGGTACGCTACCGCTTAACCTCCACCCGTTAAGCACTAAGCTCGGCACGGAGAGTGTCGCTAAACGGTTAATCTCTACCTTCGGAGGTCCGCTACCGCTTAACCTCCACTCGTCTTGCACTTTACCCGGCACGGAGAATGTCGCTAAATGGTTGATCTTCACTAATTCGTAGGTACGCTACCGCTTAATATTAACCCGTCGAGCACTAAGCCCGGCACGACGACCTTCGCTAAAGGGTTAATCTGCACTTCGGGAGTACGTTGCCGCTTAATCTCCACCCGTCGAGCACTAAGCCCGGCACAAAAAGTGCCGCTAAAGGGTTATTCTCCACTTCGGAGGTACGTTGCCGCTTAATCTCCACCCGTCGAGCACCAAGCCCGGCACGGAGAGTGTCGCTAGAAGGTTAATCTCCACTTCGGAGGTCCGCTTAATCTCCACTTGTCGAGCACTAAGCCCGGGACGCAGAGTGTCAGTAAAAGGGTTATCTCCACTTCGGAGGTACGTTACCGCTTAATCTCCACCCGTCGAGCACTTAGCCCGGCACGGAGAGTGTCGCTAAACGGTTGATTTTCAGTTATTCGGAGGTACACTACCTTTTATTTATTCACCCGTCGAGCAATAAGCCCGGCACGACGAGTGTCGCTAAAGGGTTAATCTCCACTTCGGGAGTACGTTGCCGCTTAATCTCCACCCGTCGAGCACTAAGCCCGGCACATAGAGTGTCGCTAAAGGGTTATTCTCCACTTCGGAGGTACGATTACGCTTAATATCCACCTGTCGAGCACTAAACCCGGTACGGAGAGTGTCGCTAAGGGGTTAATCTTCCCTTCGGATGTTCGCTACCGCTTATCCTCCACCCGTTATGCACTAAGGCTAGGGATCAAGTGAATTTGGTCAATGTTGATGGTAATGATATCTTGAGACGTCGATGTTGATTGTATTGATATCTTGGATTGTCGAAGTTGATGGTGTTGATATATTGGGATGTTGACATCGATGGCAATCTATGCCGATATTATCGCCGATGTATCGATATTTGGGACGATATAGCGATACATCGGGCTTTGATTATCAACATTTTCCAATTGTTTGATAATTGATGGCATTTATACTAGCAATACTGCCATCGTGTCGATGTCGATGACGCAACCCATCACATCGATGGCACCATCACGGGGTAATGATGATACTATCGACGATGCATCGATGGCTGATCCCTAGCCTTGTCTTGCACTAAGCCAGGGCCGGAGAATGTCGGTAAGAGGTTAATCTCCACTTCGGAGGTACGTTACCGCTTAATCTCCACCCGTCGAGCACAAAGCCCGGGACGGAGAGTGTCGGTCAAAGGTTAATCTCCACATCGGGGGTCCGTTACCGCTTAATCTCCACCCGTCAAGCACCAAGCGCGGCACTAAAAGTGTCGCTGAAAGATAAATCTCCACTTCGGAGGTACGCTACCGCTTAATCTCCACCCGTCAAGCACAAAGCCCGGGACGGAGGGTGTCGCTAAAGGGTTAATCTCCAATTCGGGGGTACGCTACCACTTAATCTCCACCCGTCGACCACAAAGCCCGACACGAAGAGTGTCGCTAAAGGGTCAGTTTCCGCTTCGGAGGTACGTTGCCGCTTAATCTCCA
>JAPMLY010003626.1:0-15068 GCA_026401115.1 Tetraselmis chui | reverse complement strand
GGGCGATAGGGCGGTAGTTATCGAGGAGGGAGGGGTCGCCTTTTTTATGTAGGAGGCATGTTGTGCTATGCCACCAATCAGGAGGGGTGTAGGATTTGTGTGCTAGGAGGGAGAGGAGAGAGAAGAGGGCGGAGCGGGTCGCCGGTGGTAGGAATTTGATTATTTCATTGGGGATACCGTCGGGGCCGGGGGCTTTGCCGGTGCCTAGGGAGTTGAGGGTTTTATCGAAAGTGTCGCGGGTAATCATGTCGGCAAGGGTGAGAGAGGGGTCACCGCGGGGTTCGATGGTAAAGTTGTCGGGGTTGTCGGGGAGCTCCCATGGGGGGTGGGTAGTTCGTGTGGGGTGGCGCAGCCGAGTTCGCTAGCGAAGTGAGAGTGTACCGCGTCAATGACGGCGGAGGGAGAGGACGCGGTGGTTTTATCGGGTTTGGTAATGCGGTGGAGGGTGGAGGCGGCGCCGGCGGGGGGTAGGAGGCCGCTTTTAATTTTCAATCGGCGGTGGGAGAGTTTGGGGCAGGTGTCGTAGACTCGTAGGCCGCATTGGCTCGAGTTTTTAATTTTCTTTATCTTATCCGTGGTGGTGGCGTGAAGGAGCTGGCGTATGCGTGCTTGGCACTGTTGTTTGATGGCGTCAGGGGAGAGATAGTCGGTTGTGTTTAAGAGGGCTTGGGCGATGGGGAGGGGGCCGTTATTTTTGCTGCATTTACGGAGTTTGAGTATGTGAGTGCGTGTTTTATTTGTGAGCCAAGTGGGGTCGAGGGACGCTTGGGGTGGGCGGGGTTTCTTGGCGGGGAGGAGGGGCCAAACTGTGGCTGCGTGGTTCATGTGGTGGGAGAGGAGTGTGGTGAATTGTGAGGCTAGGGTGTCGAGGGTGTCGGGGGAGGCCGAGGTGTGTGAGGTGTTGAGTATTTCAGCGTGGAGGGTGCCCGTTTGGTTGATGAGGTCGGGGGTGCTGGATTGGTACGCTTTTATGTGGTCGGGTGTGAGGGGAAGGCGAAAGGTGAGCTTGCGCGTTGTGTGATGTGTGTGGGGGTGGGTATGGGGAGGGGGGGGGTGTGCCATGAGGGAGAAAGGGGCGGGAATGACGAGGTGGATTGCAGAGTGGTCAGTAAAGTGGGAGGGGGTAGGGGAATATCGAGCAAGAGGATGGTGGGAGGGTGATAGGTGAAGGAGGCGTGGTGAGCCAGTGGTCAAGGCAGCCCCCGCTGCGGGGGAAGGTAGGGATGGGGTCGTGGAGGGGGTGGAGGTGGGATTTGAGTAAGGAGGTGAAGGCAGGGTGTCCTCTACCTGTGTGGGTGGTCGATTGGAAGTCTTCTCCCCAGAGCGTGCGGTGTTGCGGGTGGTCGTCCGCTAGGCGGAGGCCCCAAGCTGCAACTTCTGCGTAGAGGCGGGTCATGTTGGGGGGTGTAGAGCTGGGGCATATAAGTACCTATAAGGAGGTAAGGGGTGCCTGAGTGGGGGACGATTTTGAGTCCGCGGGGAAGGTTACGTACCGAGGAGACGGCGGAGCGGAGTGCGCGGCAGATTTGTCCTTCTAGAGTGTCGAGTTGGGAGTCGGTGAAGAGGCCAAGCTGGAGGGTGAAATGCTTTCCGATGAGGAGTCCACGGATGACCCTGATTCTGCGGGATTGTGTTAGTGGGGAGGTGGAAAGGGTGGTGATGAGGGATGCAGTGGTGCGTTTGAGTTCTTGCCAGTGTTTGGTGAAGTTGAGGGAGGTGTTGAGTTCTACCCCTAGGACACGGTATGTGTCCCTGGGGCTAATGGAGGGGATGGGGGCCGGGGTGGAGTTTAGGGAGATGAACTGTGTCTGCAGGCGGGATGCGAGGAGGGTAGTGTTGGCGAGGGTGAGGGCGTTGCCTGTGCGCCAGAGCGCGCCGGTGATGCAGCATTTGCGGATGTTGACGGTCATGCCCGTGTAGGCGCTGAAGAGGGAGAGTTTTCTGAGCTGGATGGTCATGTTGGGGGTCGAGCCCGTGGCAAGGCTGAGGTCGTCGGCGAATCCGTGTCCTGGGTATGTGGCTGTGGGTTCTGTGGGGTCGACGTTAGTAGCGGGGGGGCCTGGGCGGTATCCCCGGCTTCCCACCGTGAGCCAGCGAAGAAAGGGTTCAAGGAAGAGGGTGAATAGAAAGGGGGAGAGGGTGTCGCCCTGGAGGGTTCCGCGATTAATGTCTATAGAAGGGGTGGGGCCATGTGGTGTAATATAGTCTGTGGTTGAGACCCCGTAGAGGTGTTCGCATGTGTCGACAAAGGTGGGGGGCATACCGAGTTGACGCATGTGTTTGAACATGATACGGTGGTCCGCGGCGTTGAAGGCGCCTTTGAAATCGGCGTACATGACGTAGATGTCTTTGTTGTGGAGTTTCGCGTCCTCCATTGTCATAATGAGGGAGGAGAGGGCGTCGTGGATACTGCGGTGTTGTCGGAATCCGTCTTGTTGGTCGCTGAGAATGCCGTGGGTTTCGGCGTACTTCGAGCCTGCGTCTTTTATTAGTGCTGTCCATAGTTTAAGGAGGTTATTCATGAGGGCGATAGGGCGGTAGTTATCGAGGAGGGAGGGGTCGCCTTTTTTATGTAGGAGGCATGTTGTGCTGTGGCACCAATCAGGAGGAGTGTAGGATTTGTGTGCTAGGAGGGAGAGGAGAGAGAAGAGGGCGGAGCGGGTCGCCGGTGGTAGGAATTTGATTATTTCATTGGGGATACCGTCGGGGCCGGGGGCTTTGCCGGTGCCTAGGGAGTTGAGGGTTTTATCGAAAGTGTCGCGGGTAATCATGTCGGCAAGGGTGAGAGAGGGGTCACCGCGGGGTTCGATGGTAAAGTTGTCGGGGTTGTCGGGGAGCTCCCATGGGGGGGTGGGTAGTTCGTGTGGGGTGGCGCAGCCGAGTTCGCTAGCGAAGTGAGAGTGTACCGCGTCAATGACGGCGGAGGGAGAGGATGCGGTGGTTTTATCGGGTTTGGTAATGCGGTGGAGGGTGGAGGCGGCGCCGGCGGGGGGTAGGAGGCCGCTTTTAATTTTCAATCGGCGGTGGGAGAGTTTGGGGCAGGTGTCGTAGGCCGCATTGGCTCGAGTTTTTATTTTCTTTATCTTATCCGTGGTGGTGGCGTGAAGGAGCTGGCGTATGCGTGCTTGGCACTGTTGTTTGATGGCGTCAGGGGAGAGATAGTCGGTTGTGTTTAAGAGGGCTTGGGCGATGGGGAGGGGGCCGTTATTTTTGCTGCATTTACGGAGTTTGAGTATGTGAGTGCGTGTTTTATTTGTTAGCCAAGTAGGGTCATGGGACGCTTGGGGTGGGCGGGGTTTCTTGGCGGGGAGGAGGGGCCAAACTGTGGCTGCGTGGTTCATGTGATGGGAGAGGAGTGTGGTGAATTGTGAGGCTAGGGTGTCGAGGGTGTCGGGGGAGGCCGAGGTGTGTGAGGTGTTGAGAATTTCTGCGTGGAGGGCGGCCGTTTGGTTGATGAGGTCGGGGGTGCTGGATTGGTACGCTTTTATGTGGTCGGGTGTGAGGGGAAGTCGAAAGGTGAGTTTGCGCGTTGTGTGATGTGTGTGGGGGTGGGTACGGGGAGGGGGAGGGTGTGCCATGAGGGAGAAAGGGGCGGGAATGACGAGGTGGATTGCAGAGTGGTCAGTAAAGTGGGAGGGGGAGGGGAATATCGAGCAAGAGGATGGTGGGAGGGTGATAGGTGAAGGAGGCGTGGTGAGCCAGTGGTCAAGGCAGCCCCCGCTGCGGGGGAAGGTAGGGATGGGGTCGTGGAGGGGGTGGAGGTGGGATTTGAGTAAGGAGGTGAAGGCAGGGTGTCCTGTACCTGTGTGGGTGGTCGATTGGAAGTCTCCTCCCCAGAGGGTGCGGTGTTGCGGGTGGTCGTCCGCTAGGCGGAGGCCCCAAGCTGCAACTTCTGCGTAGAGGCGGGTCAGTTGGGGGGTGTAGAGCTGGGGCATATAAGTACCTATGAGGAGGTAAGGGGTGCCTGAGTGGGGGACGATTTTTAGTCCGGCGATATGGGGGATGAGGTGGGGGGGCGGGGTTAGGACAGTGGCAGATTGGAATGAGGCTCGGCGGACCGCGAAGAGAACGCCTGCGTTGGGTAGGGGCACAGTTGAGTAGCAAGGTCGGGAGCTTTTGAGGTGGTATTGGGGGAGGGCTATGCGCCAGCGGGACTTGTGGGTGTCGTGGTTGGTTTCGGTGAGGATTAAGACGTCCGGTTGGTGGGTGGTGGAGAGGTGTTCAACATCCATAATGGAGGTGTGTAGGCCGCGGGTGTTGAGGGTGATGAAGTGTAGTGGTTGGGATGTGTGGTGTGGAAGGATGGGGGAGGGGAGGGAGGGGGTGGTGCGGGGGGGGTCATCGGGGGGGCGTTCTACGGGTGGAGGTTGGAAGGGAGGGGGGAGGAGAGGAGGGGAGGGGGGGATGAGGGGAGTGGGTGGGGGCTGAGGGGGGGGGGGGGTAGTGTGGGGTGGTGGAGGGCGTCGAGAAGGTGGTGGCGGCCCTGTGGGAGGGGGGCGGAGCGGAAGGTGTGGTTCCATAGGAGAGTGTGTAGGGAGTAAACCGAGGAACGGGGATCGAAGGGGGGGGGGTTGTATGGTTGGTCCGGGGGGGCTGTGGTGATGAAGTAGGTGTGCAAGAGGGCGTGGGTACCGCAAGGAAGCGTAGGGTACCGACGGGAGGGGGGGGGGAGGAGTTCCAGTCAGAGAGGAGATTGAGAGAGCGGGCGAGGAGGTCGGGCGGAGGAGGGTGATGAAGAGAGTCGATCCATGTCGCTGAGGTGTGGGTTAGGTGTAGGAGGCCGAAGTGTGAGTGTTGCCATGTGAGGATCACGAGAGAGTGGTTAGGCGTCCCCGGACGGGGGAGGGCGCCTCGGTTGGCGAGGTTAGTCCAGTGGCTGGGGAATTGGGAGTTGCTGTGGTGGTTATCGACTTCGTTGTTAGTAATAACTGTGTACGAGGCGGTGGGAGTGGAGTGGAGTTTGGATAACGTCGTAGCAAGGCAGTAGAGGTTGGAGAGGTCCTGGTAACGACCCCATTGGAAGGATAGCACCGCAGAGGAATCGAGGCAACCGATGGGTGTAGGGAGGCCGTATTCAAGGTTTAGGTCGAAGAGGTAGTTATGTAAGACGGTGCAACAGGTGCGTGGAGTAAAGTGGGCCGGGAGAGTTGGCGGAAGCATGGAGGTAGTAGTGTGTCGTCGGATATCTAGCTGGGGGGTGGGGGGTTGGTTGTGGGGTCGAACCTCTGGGCCTTGAGGCCCGTCGTGTGGGGGACTAATGATGAGAAGCGGCCTTGCCGGCCGAGGCTTGTCGAGGGCGAGGTTCTGAGGCTCCGGAGGGTCCGTTCGTCGACGTCATGCGCATTTCGGCGAGTAGAAGCTCCTTGGAACGGGTGGTCTTTCTGAGCTTAAGAGAGGGTGGTAAGTGTAGGGATGGCGGGGAGAGGATGAGAGGGTAGGGGAGGGGGGATTGAAAAATTGTAAGCAAGGTGGGGTAGGTATTAGAAGTAGGGCGATAGTGGGGAACTGTGACAGAGGGGGCTGTCGATATCGTATCAAAAGTGCTTCGGGGCTTCCGAGAGAAGCCTCGGAGCAGGCCTAAAGGAAGTGGGGACTGTAGGGGCGAGGGAGTACGTGTATCGCAGGGACTGTTACGGGTTCGGGACTGCCAGACTGATTCTGTAAGGGAGGGGCGATATTTCCGGGGCAGGGGGGTGCGCGGGGGGGCGGGTGATCGGTTAATTATTCGGGTAGAGCAGGTCGGGTGGGCTAAACTCTGCAGGGGAAGCACTGCCATTATCACAGCGACGGGCGAGTAGGGCAGAGCATGGGGCGTGTAAAAGGGGGGAGGTAGAGCGAGTGCACTAGGTTCTACAGTGTGGTAATCGCAGGTAAGCGCTAGTGTCTGTTGAGTTAGGCGTGTTATCGCGGTAAAAGTAAAAAAGGGAAGAAAGGTAAAATAGAAAAGGATGAAGCGGAGAGGAGCAACGACTGGAGCGAGTGAGGGATAGAGCGAGGGAGCAGGGGGAGGGCAGCAGGAAGAGGGGAGACGGGGGTGTCTGATCAGGGCGGTGGTTAGTGCAGTTGTAAGAATCAGGCCTGTAAATAAAATTTCTAAGGAAGACGACTTTTTGCGAGTTACAGGGTGATGCATTATTGATCGAACTGTGCAGCTCTTTGGCTGGGAAGCATTAAGGTGGGGAGAGGGTTTCGATTTAAGTGCCCTGATAACCAGTGTATCAGTGCAGGCTAGCGGGAGGGGTCGCTGGGTAATATACAGGGCCGTGTTGTGGGACGGGGGGTGGCGGTCGGCGAGCGGCGAGTTCGGGCGAGAGGGAGCGTGTAGAGCAAGGGCCGGCGCGACAGGCCAGGCAATTTGAGCAGCTGCGAGTGGACTAGTGTAGTTGCGGGGTAGGTAGGTAGCATGAGAGGGGAGGGGGCGTCGGTGAGTACAGATCAGGGCAGTGGCGTGTGCAGGGGCAGGGATCAGGCCTGTATAATAAATTTTGTTTTCTCTGATTAAAGAAGATGATTTTCGAGGTACATGATGGTGCATTAGTGGTCGAACTTTACAGCACAGTGGTTGGGACGCACTAAGGTGAGGGAAGGGTATCGGTTTAAGTGCGCTGGTAACGAGAGTATCAGCGGGGGTTAGCGGGAGGGGACGGGAGGTGTTAGACTGGTCCTTACTGTGGGACAGAGCGGGACGATCGCACCAGTACGGGTCGTCTGTGGGGGTTGTTGAGTCAGCGGCCCGTCCCAGGTCAGTGGTTGACCTAGGAGCGGCGAGGACCGGAGGCGTCCGGAGTCCTCTGACTGATGAGGATTCCAAAGCGGTGCCCAAGTCTTGGGCGGATGGGGGTGGTTGGGGCACAGTGTTGAGTAGAGCGAGCGGATGTCCCGCTTGATAGCTCCGGGGGTTGTAAGGGTCCGCGGTGGGCGCCTTCACGGGCCGATCCCGCGATGGCATAAGCATCTGCCTGTAGGTGGGGGGGGGGGTAGGGGTCGAAGACATGGCGTTCGAGCAGGATTTCGAGTGGTGGAGATAAGTAGTGGAGTTGAGTGTGGCTTTTCGAGGAGGTGTTTGAGAGTAGTGCGCGTGTTGGCTGCACGCGACCAGGTCCGATGGGGCCTGGGTTTGGTGGATGTTGGCGGCGGACAGGGACGTCCGGACGCTCGGAGGGGCGCGATGTGGCGCGCCGCCTACCGGGGAAGAGACTTTTTGTAAGCGATGTGGTTTTTTGGTGTGTCGCAGTACTTTGACGGATACATGTGTGGTTTTCGAAGTGGATGGCGCGATAGCTGTCGGGGGGATGAAATTCAAATCCCTGGAAGCTGCGCCTTTGAGTGTGTACCGTCTGGTGTCGCTACGGATCCACTGACCATTTTGAGCTAGGCTCGGGTGGGGAGAGGTGAATGGTACACGCTGTTCAGCGGCCATGTCCACCAGTCTTGCGCTCGATGGGAGGCCAGGCCCAGAGCGAAGACGATCGGCGTTGCTCATTCGAGCTACCGACCCATCCCCGTGTTTTTGAGGTTCAGTAGTACTTTAGTAGTACTTTGGATCTTTTTACTGTCTTTAGTGACGGTAGGATACGTTTTCTCCAAAACCAATAAGGCACTCCTTGAACACTGCCTCTCTCACCTCATTGTCGACGTCAATAAAGTGCCCAATCCACTCCCGAAAAATGAAAATGAAATTGATTAACAACATGTACCGCTATCCCGGTGTGCGAGTGCTGCCTGAGGGCCTTTTTGCATATGCCATCTAGGACTTATTAGAGTGCAAAATTTTGGCTGGCATTGCTAATCCTAGATACTCCTAGGGACTGAGTTAGTGAAACCGTATAGAGGGTGTAATAAAATTCCGGAAGGGCCGGAGGATGAAATACACTGCATTACATACTGCTCAATGGCAAAGTCCCGTTGTGAAATCCACAAAACCCCCCATTGCCACGGGAAAAAAACCGCCTATGGTTAGTTATATCGCTAATTCCGTTCGCCTTGTTAAGGGATTGGCTTTTTATGCCCCCCCCTATGTTCCCTCGCCCACAATTGGCACACCTCTTGGGAAGAGCGATTCATGTTGTCGAAGACGTCCCACCGTTGGCATTCCCTCTTGGGGTGAAGGTCGATTCTCATGTATCTATTCCAGTCGGCCACATGTCGAGTGGTCCGTTGTAGTGAGATGATATGGAGTGGGACGGCGCGGAATGTCGTCCGGAGAGATATCCACCGCAGCAGATTCTGTCAAAGTTGAGGGGCCGATAAGAAATGCTTACACTCGGTGAGTGACACTGCATGTCATCTCACCCGCAACAAGTGCCTAACACTTGCCTATTATTGTTAGCACTAGCATCCCGTTGCCTAGTACTTATGTACAAGGTAGCTATTTGTCATCCTAGTACTTAGTGCTGTGCTATTAGCGGTACTCTATTCCCTATTTGTGGCGGTCGGCAAGCCCTGCCGGTGCCTTCGTCGGCCGCCATCTCTCTCCTCTCACTTCTCTAGTTGCCACAGCCGGCCCCCTTGTGGGGCCGGCACGACCTACGTGTAACTATCCGTTCCCAACTCTAACGGGTTATGGGCCCTCCACCAAGTTACACTAGAGAAGAGCGTGTGTAAAGTGCTCGGCGCCACGCTAGTCCTACCTACTCCTACGTAAAAAAGAGTAGAGCGTGTGTAAAGCGCTCGGCGCCACGCTAGTAATTCATCGTCCAACCGACACCGCGCTTCGCATTCGAGCTTGTTGTCCGCGACTGTCCTACCATCTCCCACGTAAAAAGGAGAAGAGCGTGTGTAAAGCGCCCGGCGCTACACTCGCCCTACCCAGCTTCCAATCTTACCTAGCCTTCAGCCTACCGATGCTCTCGACCGGATCTATTTTTGACGACCGACCCGCGAAAATTCGGCCCGTGCGTACTTTAATTCGTAGTGTTATTGTTTTTTCCCGAGGCAACGCCGAACGCTCACCTAACTTAGCGAGGAGCTCAACTTTCCTACGGCGAAAGGGGGGAGTCAACACGAGCGCCCGTCTATGCTTTTGCGTGCCAACACGCTCCTAACGGCCTTGTTGGCTTTGCTTCTTCCTCGCCGGTCGCTCTCATGCGTCGGCTAATTCGCCAGGGGACATATTTTCCCGCTACATGTCAGAATAATACATTATGCAGTATATTTGGAACCACTTCTTATCGGTAACTCACCGGTAGCGGCACGTTCATGTGAGCGCATGTCGCTACACCTACCCGGCCTGAGACACACGCTACAAGCACAACACCTTCGACCAAGATGACACCTTCCTCGACGCAAGCTAGGACGACGTCAAGACCTCGGCTACCTTGAGGGGGGGTGTTAGCACTAGCATCCCGTTGCCTAGTACTTATGTACGAGGTAGCTATTTGTCATCCTAGTACTTAGTGCTATGCTATTAGCGGTACTCTATTCCCTATTTGTGGCGGTCGGCCGGTCCTGCCGGTGCCTTCGCCGGCCGCCATCTCACTTCTCTAGTTGCCACAGCCGACCCCCTTGTGGGGCCGGCACGACCTCCGGGTAACTATCCGTTCCCAACTCCAACAATCACAAGACACGCACTCACCTTGTGGTGAGCACAGGCCAACGTATATTCTGAGCCTTTAGATGATATCTAACGCTCAACAACTTGCCACCATCAGCAACCTAATCCTCTCTATCGCTGATTGGCTTATCATCTTATTGTGCTGAGTCACAACCGTACTATCACAATGCTACTTGACCAACATTGCTGTGTAGCAACTTGATTGCCACACAAACTATGTCTCGCAACACTCCCCCTTGCCGCGACGGCAAACCCATTATGGCATTGCACAACTTGTTGTGTCTTGCACTCACTAATGGCTTGGTAAGCACATCAGCAAGCATGTTCTCCGTTGCACAATATTGCACCTTGATGTCTCCGCTCTCCACCTTCTCCCGACTGAAGTGGTACCTCAAGTCCATGTGCTTGCTGCGTCCGGTCGTCATGCTATTTTTGCTGTGTGCGAAACAACTCTGATTGTCATCGTGAATGTTGATGGGAGACCCGGAGTCTTGGTGAAACTCATGGAGCAGTTGCTTAAAAACCATCGCCTCTTGAGTGGCTGTCAGCGCCATATACTCTGCCTCCGCTGTCGACAACGCCACAGATTGTTGCCGCTGACTTTTCCAACTCACCGTTGCACCTTTGAGCATGAACACATAATATCTCGTGCGAGAGCGCCGCTCGCCGATATCACTCGCGTAGTCAGAATCTGACATCCTACTACCTTTGATGAAGGTGCGCCACCGTACATCAACACCGAACCGCGGTCCCCTTGAGGTAGCGGAGCACCCTCTTGGATTGCTCCCAATGTGACTGAGAGGGGTCGGACATGTACTTGCTAAGGTGGCTAACAACCATGGTGATGTCGGGCCGTGTGCCTAACGGAAGCGTACAACAAGCTACCGATCAAGCTTTGGTACGGCACTAGACTGGGAGGCAACTTTGATGTAGACGTCTCAACACAATTGCTCAAAGCATCGACCGCCATGAGCCCACTGGCTTGCAGTCCATCATGTTGAAGCGCTAGAGCATATCTAAGACGTATTGTTGTTGTCCAATCCTAATGATGCGGTTGCCACGATCACGCTCGACTGTCATGCCAAACAACCAAGACATTGGACCGAGGTCTTGCACGTTGAACCGTTCGCCGAAAGCCGACTTGAACCCAACGATGAAGCTACCCGTTGGTCCGACGATGATGCTGTCGTTCACGTACAACGCCAAGACATGAAGCTCACCCTCCTTGATGAAGACGTAAATGCCAAGATCCACCTTGGATTGGCTGAAGCCATACTCCTCTAGCCATGCTGTGATTGGCTTATTCCAGTTCCTTAGGAGCTTGCTTGAGGCCATACAATGATTTCTTCAACAAGCACACTCGCTCCTCTTCATTGATGTCGGTGTGACGGAATCCTTCCGGCTGCCTCATGTAGATTTCCTCCTCGATATCGGCCTCTAAGAATGCCGTCACCACACCAAGCTGCTCCACCTGCCAATCATTATAAGCGGCAAACGCGAGCAATGTTCGAATAGAATCACCCGAACTGTGGGAGCGAAGGTCTCGTGGTAGTCCACACCCTTCTCCTGAGTAAACCCGCGAGCCACAAGTCTTACTTTGTACCTTGCAATCTGCCCATTGGCATTGCGCTTCAGCTTGAACACCCACTTGGAATCTACGAGTTTGCGGCCGGCAGGACAAGGGACCAATGTCCAGGTTTTGCGAGATACAAGTGAGTCGTACTCGCTCTTGATAGCTGCCTCCCACTCCCCCGATAGGGGGCTCCTCAGCGCTTGCTTGTATGATACAGGGTCTTGAACATTCGGGCTACTGGTTGACTTATTAGCTGCGATACTTCCCGCAGTCCGAAGCGCTCGTTGAACGGAGATTATACCTCGGACTGGGTACGCATTGCTGTGGTGAGGCAGTGGGTCGAAGATTATACCTTGGACGTGGAGTCTCCCCCGAATGCATGTCCCGTTCTTCTTCCATCGACACGTAATGTTGCAGCGACTCCCGTAGCGGCGACTCCTCGGAAGGTGTATCCGGTTCTTCGCTACACATGGTGCATGGGACGTTATCATTGCGTTGCTCCGCATTGCTCTTCCCCATGGAGAGGACATGAGCCTCATCGAACACCACGTTACGGCTGCTCACCACCCGACGCTGCAAAAGCCGTATGCGTGGGAGGCTCCGTTGTATGTGATTGCGCGCGACTCTCGATGCGCATGCCCTTTTGACCAAGATCACGCTTGACGGTATCCATGCTGAGGTTGTGTACGTCCCACGTGTCGGTGATGGAGTGGTATTCGCTGCGCATGCCCTTCACCAAGTACATGATGATACGCCGGTCGAGGACGACGTCCCCAACTCGGGCAAGCTGTCGTTGCAGTCGAACTAACCGGTTTAGGTATTGAATGCCGCTCTCGCCGTCCGCTTGCGGCGTCTCCAAGTCCTGCAATATTTCCGAAAACCGGTAAATACCATCGTCATCATAATGATTGACTAACGCGGTCCTTGCAGTGTGGCCGCAGGTCTTGTCACCCTCGCTAACATTTTCGATAATAGAAAGATCGTCTACCGGCAGCGCAAGAATCAATGTGGAGTACATATCGACTTGTTGCTGAGAGGAAGCGGCACCATCCTACGACAAAGCCGGAGCCCACTTTTGCATCATGCCAAATGCACGGAATTGTTTCTTCCACACATCAAAATCTCGTTTCTCCCCACTGAACTTCGGTAGTTTTACGGAGTCCATATCAAGTGCGTCGGATGCGCTCTCAAGAGCACCAGAAAATCAGGAAAAAAAGCCACCAAGAAAAGCACCAAGTACCGGTCGAGAGGCGGGCAACACGGCTCAGAAAAGGAGACGACAAAGGGCTGACCGAAGACGCAGCTGTGCTCTTCTAGTATATACAGCCAAGGCAATCAGAGACGAGTCTCAGGAGGTCGGTCAAGTGACGTCGTACAAGAGTGCTAGTACAGTTGTGGTAAGATGCCTTTCCAAAAATTCAGCCGGACCACTATAGGCTTTCACGAGAGAAGAAAGTGGCGGGTGACAAGCTCCGGAAGCAAATAAAACTCCAGAGAGCGCCAAGCTATAACAAAGGAAAGCAAGCCGATCTTCACGTCACACGAGTCGGCGTTCGGGGGTTCAAGGCTTCAAGCGATACAAACAAGTCGCTACGAGCCGGGTATCGAAGTAAAGCTACAAACACAAGCAAGAGCTAGCCACTTTGTGAGCCAGCCGCACCTAACACATCGTGCGACACCACAAAGGTCTACCACTCTTCGAGAAGCAAGCTCTAGGTTCCAGTCAAGACAAATGACTCCAACAACTAGCAGCTTGAGGGCTCATAATATGTCAAACTTGAGGGGGCGATAAGGAATGCTTGCACTCGGTGAGTGACACTGCATGTCATCTCAGCCTCAGCAAGTGCCTAGCACTTGCCTATCACATGACACGCACGCACCTTGTGGTGAGCACACGCAAACGTATATTCTGAGCCTTTAGGTGATATCTAGCGCTCAACAACTTGCCACCATCAGCAACCTAAGCCTCTCTATTGCTGATTGGCTTATCATCGTATAGTGCTGAGTCACAGCCGTACCATCACGATGCTAATTGACCAACATTGCTGTTTAGCAACTTGATTACCACACAAACTATGTCTCGCAATAGATTCATAGGGAGGTGGACGGGTGCGTTGTGGCGTGGAGGCTACCGGGCGTGGCGGAAAGAAGGACATGGTGTTTGGGTCAGGGCGTTGTGTTGTATCGCCGGGTTGGGGGAGCATAAGGGGGTCTTCAAAGAGTAGGGCGGCGTATTCTACTACGATGCGCTGGCGTGAGGAGGGGGAAGCCAAATGGAGGGCGAGTCGGATTGAGATCACGCGCTGCTCGTGGTCTTCCCCTTTAAGTGAAGTGACTTGGGAGTCTTTGGGCGGCGTTTAGCATGGCGAATTGTCTGCCACGGGGCTTCAGTGGGGGCTTTGGGGTGTGGCCGTATGGTTGGTCCTCCTCTATAGCGGTAGATTGATCTAGCGGGGGCGAGTTTGCTCCTTGGAAGGCCTCGGGCTGGTCGCTCGTGTCACCGGCCCGAACGGGATCGCGAGGTCGGGTCGAGCTCTCTGTAGAGTCCGTCTCCGGGATGGTAAGGATAGGTAAGTTAAGACGCAAGAGTCGATCGACAGCGCGCCAAGTATGTCAAGCGGTCGACATATGTGGAAAACCTTGGCAGGGCCCCCGAGAAGGCTCGAACCGTGAGCGTGAAGGGCCACCTAGGCGAAAATAATTTTGTGCCGATCCGCTATTTGGATGTGACGAGCAGAGTGGGTCTTCTTTTTGGAGGGAAGGCCGCTAGAGGCACATGCAGCGTCATTGACGGGGTTAGGTGGTCGGTCGGTGTGGTGGAGGTCGGCTCGTGTGTGTGAGACATGCTTTGGTGATAGGACTTACCCCTCCTCTAGCGAAGGTTTCGGGGCGCGGAAGATACGTAGCAGTCGTGGGTTGTTCGGGTCGGACGTAAAGTGGATGGTGGTGGCATAGAGGAGGGGGAGTGGGGAGGTGCGGCTAAGGACTACCTTGCGGGTGTACTTGAAAGTAGCGTCCGCTTTGCCCATAGCAATGGCGCCGACTCCGTCCGGTCCGTCGGTAGTAAGTGATGTCGAATTCGGGTGACCGGAGACGTCTATTCATGCCTCTGCCAGAGAGGAGTAGAGAAAATGCATGCGTGTCCGGCCTTGAGCGGTATCTCGGTAGTAGTTGATAGATTCGAGGACCGCAGTGGCCTTATGGTCGGCCGGGGGTGGGATCAAGTCGGATAAGTCCGACTTTTCCACCATATCGTTGTCGAGGCCCCAACGGTAGAACTGTCGGGGAACGGTAGGGGTGTATTAGATATGTCTATTGTAGAATGGGGCAAGTCCTCCCACGGTGAAGTGAGTGAGCCTCTCTCCCATAGTTAGGGCCAAGAGGGTTTTCTCAAGGGCGTCGATCAGACAGTGTTCGTATTGTGACGATACGAGCTCTAGACGTGCCACTGAGATGGGCCGGTGAAGCTTGTAGATACCCCTTAGCAAGAGGGCCTAGCTAGAGTAGGGTGGCACGGGGGGGGGGGGGGGGGGGGAGACGACTGTGCTTGGGTAAATGGGTAGGGAGGAGTGTCCGTGGCTTCGTACTCCTTCTATGCCTCTTGAGTGGCTGCGTATAATGTATTTTCGACGTCGGGGAGTTCTGGGTAGCCGTCGTCACAAAGATAGGCGAGGGAGGTGTATGAGTTCCTTAGCTTGATAGTTTGTTGAGCCCCTCTAGTTCTGGGCCCGAAATCTGGATGTGGTGGCTGCCCTTTCAGCGTCATTTAGGTGAGGGCCCCCCTGGATAGAGGCTTCACATGGGCTGCCGTCGTGATCGGTGAAGTCGCGGGTGTGGTCGTGGGAGTGGGAGCTTGTTGCCCGTGAAGGAGCTCATGTGCGACCTCCGGCCGGTGTTAAGACGAATTAAGATTGTGCCGATGGTTTCGCGGAGGTAAGTTGG
>JAPMLY010003625.1:0-13075 GCA_026401115.1 Tetraselmis chui | reverse complement strand
GAATTAGGGACCTATTGGGCTTGAGGGGCGGTTAACTTGCACCCTAGCGCGCGGAACGGTGGCGGCCTTTGCAGCTTGCGCATCGCCGGGCGTGAAAAACGACGGGGAGCTTTCAAAGTACAATAGCACGGGATTTTATTTGGCTTTCGGCAAATGGCACGGCACCATGCTATCATGGGGCATGGAATCGACAACGCCACGAATAGAAGAAATATAGAGCATTGATTATTGAGCGTATTGGCGAAGCGAGTGTACGGGAACCACCTATCGAGGGGTTGCTAGCCCCGGGCGAATGTGGCAGATTTTGAAACCCTTAAAACTTTAATTGTCGGTACGAGGGCGTGAATGACGTCGGACGGCGGATTATTTGACGCGAAAACCGGCCGGTAGGCGAGAATCGTCATGGGAAATTTTATTTTTTTGGGAGAAGGGCTTCCATTTACAACTTAGTTTGCTTTAATCGGACAAATTATGGCAAAGTTAGGGGTCTTTGAGCCTCCCAACTTGTGGTTTTCTGGCCCCAATAACCCCACCCACGTCAAGCATTTTAACGGCGCTTGCCATCGCACGCACGTGCTCCCATGTTTGCGGACAACATGCTGGGATCATAAAAACTGCATATTGTGTCGCTGATTTCGGGAGTATTCAATAGGCAAAGTGTGGAAAATCCAAGTTCCGGGGCACAAGAATCAGAGTATGCCGCCCAAAATTCGGGGACGTTCAGACGGTTCAATAAACTTTAATACTACGTCGGATAGTAACCGTAACCGGCCCCATTTGTGCCCCGCTTCCCCCTCTACTTAACCGCCAACGCAAGTTTCGGTCCGCCTTTTCAATGAGCTAAAGTGCAGTTAAATCATATAAACCCTACATGATAAACACCCGCCCTACGCGAAAGGCCATGTTCCAACAGTAACGGACTTTATGGGAAGAGTGTGGGCGATTTCGAAACCGCCTCGAATTCGCTTATATTGGCCGGGGGCAAAGCGGCGATGATATGGGCGTTCACGTGTGACTAGTGAAATTTGGTTTGAAGTGGGAAGTCGACAAATTGCGCACACCACGCAGGTCAAGCACGTCGCGGCTTCAAGACCATAAGCCATCGCTGGATCCCAAACGCCTTTGTCGGGGTGATGCAGTTGGCCGAGACGGTCGAGTACCTTGTCGAGGCGGCCGCGGACCTGCAATTTTTTCGGCACTAATGAAACGAAGAAAAGAAAGTCGTTGACGTACGCTAGAACCATTGCTCTTCTCAACCGCTTTCTTTAAAGGTAGTGTGTCGTGTCCTATGGCCAAGGGGGGGGGGAGAGCTCGCTGAGTCCGGTGTCCGAAGATGGCGCACGAAGATCTCAGTGAGGCAACAAAAATGAAATAAAGGTGAGAGTAGCCACCCCATCGTTAGGCCAGCCAACCGGTAGAGGTGGCCGCGCATGTTTACCTTAAATTAATCCCGAAACTCGGGGGCTGTGTCCAAAGCGTAGACCTTGTTCTCTAAGTCGAAATCGACTATGTAGTCGCCGCGACGTCCGGGGTTTCGGACGTCCACTATAACCTCCATCTTGTGGTAATTGCAGCAACGCTTGTAGAAGCTAGCGTGGACGGTTAGACTTGCGAAGCGTCATGGCAACGCCTACAAATCTAGCCCCCGTGTAATTTGAACTTCTATAATGTAACAACATTACCAATAAAGGCGAAACGACAAGGGAATATTGTAAGCCGTGGAAATCCGAATAGCCCGACCTATATGAACTCGACTCATCCCGCCCGCGCAAAAAATGTAACCATGCGTCGATTTTATTGACAAATCTCCTGAAATCCTAAGCAGATGCTTTTGGCGCCCAAGATGGACTGCGCCGACCAACTACGAGGGGCGAATTCGAGCACTACCGGGCATCGTGTACTTGGGTTATCGCGGCCGCACCCGTGCGGCACGCTCTTTCAAATAGTCGCCGTGTCGGTTAGACGAAAAGACTAACGGACGCACGGCGCCGCAATATCAAGGCTGATGCGACGGTCGCGCAAATATTATGCATAGGCGACGGAGGGAGGAGGTGTTGGGCAGGCCGCTGTGGGGGAAACGCAAGAAATCGCGTATGTAGACTTACCACCGATATGCGCACAAGCCAAGGGCAAGCCGCTTTCGGCAACAATGTTCAAGCGATCATAACTTACTCATATAGGGTCCAAACTTTTTATAACAGGTACCGTTGGACGCGTCTTGACAATGCGCGTCGAACGCACCTATTCCGGAGTTCAAACTCCCACAAATCAATTTGTTATGAATTATTTTAATTTAAAAACTATTCCGGCACCGCTGAGCCGCAGTGCCAAGCAACACCCATCGAAGTCGGCTCACCTCCTGAGACGATTTGTGCGGGGTTTTTCGATATATGTCTACCAATTCTGCATTCCTATTGACCTCCGAGCCCAATTCCCGACGCGTGCCGCGCGTGGGGCGGGTGTGGTTGGCACAAGCACATACCCAAGCATTCCAAACACCACCGTCAACGTGATGCCTCCCTAACGGCCAAGTTGGACCTCGCCCCTCCCCTAAGCCAATCGCCCTCGCATGTTTACAGCGTGCAGTGTTTATCCAAACCTGCGTCATGTGCGTTTTTGCTCGCCTGCTTTCCAAAAAAATCACCCCTGCCAGCGGCGTGAACTTCCGTGCTCTATTCACACACCCGCAAACCAAACCTCGCGCATTGAACACGGCACCCACGCCTCCAAACCCCCTCCAAAAACCCCCCAAAAATACGGTTATGTGGAACACAGAGAAGTATGCAGCTTGGTATGAGCGCTTGAGCAATGCCCAAGCGTGGCGCTCAGAATGACCTGTGCAGTTCAGATAATTTCTCGGGAGTTGATGGGCTTAATTCGACAAACTCCACCGACAACACCCGCTTTAAGCTGAGGTCTAACCACCCCGGATGGCGGCTTACTGCTTGCTTCTCGGCTCTCCTACAATTGGGTGGTACTCGGGTATCGTCGTGCTTGACGTGGTGAGAGGGGAGCGTGTTCTTGACTAGCTTATGCTTAACATAATGCATGTCCGGACTTTTGTGGAGGAGTGTACGCTGTACCACTGAGTTTCCCCTCTTGTTTCCCCTCCCACTTTCCCTGTCCGTGCTCATCTGGTTCTTCTTGTAAGCAATACTGTACCACTGAGTTCATGCAACTTGACATGTCGACTGGCCTCCATGGCACTTTCGGGTCATGCTCGCTCTCCTACCCCCACTGTATATCGATATTTCATTCATCGCAGCGTTGTGACAAGTACGGGTACACATACTACACATCCGATTTAAATATTGATTCCCTTAGAGCTTATTTCATCCGAGAGTTTTCGCCAATTTCCGGGGCCTGGTGAATATTGGCGATTACACTGCCGCCGCCCCGCGGCGGAGCTCAGGCGGGGGCGGCGCTTCCTGTGCTTCCCCTGCCGGCTGATGGTCCCGTCATCGAAACTTCTCGTCCCTCCCGCGACCACTGGACTCACCCTCCGACGAGCTCGCATTCATATCACCGCATAAATCGCCTCGTACATACTTTAAGCCTTACGATAGACGCTTTCACACCAGATCGTTAAGATGGCCACCCTCACCCCCATCACGTTCTGGGCGCAGCGTGCCGACAAGCTGTGGATCACGCTGGATGTCCAGGACTGCACCTCCCCCAGCATCAGCTTCGAGAACGTGGACGGCGCGGGAAAGCTTGAGTTTAAGGGAACCGCTTCGGAAGGCAAGGTTTACGCGCTGTCGCTGCCTATGTTCAAAGAAATCAAGCCGGATGACTGCAAGGTGCGACGCCCTGCCTCCAGCGCCAACTGAACTCACCCTCCGCCTGCATCCCGCCCACATGTACCAGCCGCGCGGATCTCGGCTCCTAAGCACAAGTGCAGGCTGGGTGAGCGGTAACTGGATGCGATATGATAGCAATCATATCCTATAGTAAACCACAGCGCCGTAGTGCTACTCTGCCAGCGTAATGTTTCGTCGGTGCTGCCGCGGCTGCCCTTTGGTTTCCTTCGCTGCGTTGCCTTTCGCTCTTGTGTACCGCACAGTACTCCGCCATACAGCACTCACAATCCGCCGCCATTTATCATGTGCATTGATACTGGTAACTCTCTGCATTCAAGTGAACCCCTCTCAGCTGAGCCTTCAGTAGGCTCCTTAAACAGTCCTCAAGACCTTTGGTTCATGCACCGCTCTCGCTCTCAAGCTGAGTGTCTTTCTGATATTCACACCTCTTGCTGCATGATCTTATCGTGCAGGGCTTGTTTTTCGTCTCATCATGCCTTTATTGAGTTGCTGAGATCGCTGCTGCTGTTGCTGCTGCTGCTGCTACTGTTGCTGCTGCTGTTGCTGCTGCTTTGCTTAGATCCGCGCCGGCCCTCGGAAAATTGAGCTTGTGGTGTTCAAGGCGGAGGACAACGACTGGTGGCCGCGCCTGACAAAGGAGAAGACCAAGGACCAGCACATCAAGGCTGACTGGGATAAGTGGGCGGATGAGGATGACGACGAGGGCGAGGGTGGTGGCGATTTCGACATGTCCAACATGGCCAGCATGGGTAACTTTCAAAACATGATGGGCGGCGGTGGCATGGGCGGCATGGGCGGTATGGACATGGCCTCAATGATGGGTGGCATGGGAGGTGGCATGGGAGGCATGGACATGGCCTCCATGATGGGTGGCATGGGTGGTGGTGCTGAGGGCGGTGAAGACAGTGACGATGAGGATCTGCCTGATCTCGAGTCCACCGAGTAGGGCAGTGCAACCAGCGCCCCCCCTCTCCCTGTCAACTGTATCTCCTTCAAACCAGAAGCAACCCTTCTTTTCGGTCACACTCCCCTTTCCTCTTAAGCCAGTGCAGCAATGTAGCCGTAGGTCAGCATCGCCAGAGCGGCTATGCGAAATGACTCGCCTTTCATTAGCCTTTAAAGGGGCGAGCCTCCCCTGTCACTATCACCATTCACAGCAACACCAAAAGATTTTGGCACTTGCCAGTTGTGTAACAGCAGTCAGCATTCTGTGGCTACACACAGCGTGCTACTTTGGCCCCATTTGCGTCCCGCTGCCACACGTATCTAACGACTCTTAACTGCCAATACAGGAACAGTGCATTGCCCTTATTTTCTAAGCGTTCTTTCCACAAGCAAATTGCTTCGCATGGAACCTTCTGTGTACCAACGCCAAGACCGGGATGCGTGTGTGGACGGACACCCGGTTTCTCTACAATCCCTCCTGTGTTACGCTCCTCTGCAGCCTCTTGACACACAATAACTTGTCGTGGTTATTAAGTGATAATGAGAAGCATACTTCATGCATTCCCCCATCCTGCACTGTAGCCACAACGTCGTTTGGAAGTTGGTGTGATACCAAGGCAAGGTATATCCCTGCGAGCATTTGGGATTGAGCACTCCTCTAAATATCACCGACTTCAAGACTACCGCGCCTGCCACTGATCCACATCCCACACTGTGACCACCTAATGATATGAGCAGCTGCGATGCTCCTCTTCCACTCAAGTCTGACTGCTTGCAGTTGATACTCCAAGTTCAGGTAGGGACGTTTGACTGGTGTGACTGTGCATGTTCCCTCTCCTTGCATTACGAGCAATAATAGAGACAGGCAGCGTTACAACCGTGGAGCGCCTTGTGTTGGGCAAAAAAAAAATTGAATTGCAGATATATTCAGAGCATTGATCCCATTCGCACCCCCCGCCACAGCCTCCTCCACTAGGAGCTGACACAAATCCATGTCGAGGAAGGAATGTGAGTAAGTGGGTCTGGCATTCAACATTCTGTTATTTACATTTCTTTATAAAGACGAGGCAAGTGGGTTCCTGACATGCAGAGGGACAATGAAGTTCCTGGCACACGCGGGACTGTGATCTACTGACATTTTGTGGCAGGCTCAGCGCCGTTGGCGCGCCTGGTCGCCGCCTTTGAGCGGAGATGAGGTGGGTGAGGGTTTGTTGCCGTACAAACGGCTGCTCCCCCGATTACCCTTGGAGATGGGCGACAGGCCTGGGCTGCGCGGCGATGACAGGCTGCCGCCAGCGCTCACCGCGGAGATTCTGTGGGCTGCAGACCCGCCGCTCTGCTGCTTAAATGGCGACATACGGTTGGGGGAGCCGTCCAGCTTGATGTCGGCCATGCCGTTGGTGGTGTCCACATACACCTGCGAGTCCGCCACAGCATTAGGTAAGACGCCGACACAGCAGCACCTCCAGCCCTGTTTCTCATCGGCAAGCTTTAACATCAGCGAGAGTTGATGCAGTTATCGATCATCGAGGCGCATATGAACGATGGAGAGGTAATTTGTATGACGCAGCCCTTTTCGGCGACATATGCTCAAGCGCGACAGTGATGAATGCTCAATGGCGCGCGAATCAGTTCACACACACACACACACACACACATCACAGGGCGAAAGAGGAAGGAAGACAGAGGGAGGGAGAGTGAATGCATATGATCGTTGAGGGGAAGGGTGTGACTGTTTT
Source organism: Tetraselmis chui (assembly GCA_026401115.1). Taxonomy (NCBI): domain Eukaryota; kingdom Viridiplantae; phylum Chlorophyta; class Chlorodendrophyceae; order Chlorodendrales; family Chlorodendraceae; genus Tetraselmis; species Tetraselmis chui. The sequence continues at coordinate 6,570 of JAPMLY010003625.1, read as the reverse complement.
CAAAGGGCACTGCACGAACGAGAGAATGAAACGGTTCATTGGCGCCCATACACACCAAATGGCGGGCCCTCGGGCAGGACGATTGAGCACCACACAGAGTGTGCAACTTAGACCAATGATGGCACAACAATGGGTGTCAAGTGTAAGCTGAATCAGTGAAAGTACAACTCGAAACAATGTCGAGTTATCCGAATAAAAAGTTGTATTATGTGCGTGTTCAATTATGCTCGATAGTGACTGGTCGGTGTGTGGCTAATGTCAACTAAACAATCAAAACGTGCGTTTTCAAAGACGGTAAAACATGTCGTGCGAAGTCACTTTGACAACTGTTAATGGTGGTAATGCGTACCTGTGCTGTGCCAAACTCCACACTTCGCATGCGGAGGCCGAAGTTCAGCGTGTTGATGCTCTCTTTTACTGACGCCGGCGCTGGCGAGAGGGCGAGCAGCATTAGAACCTTGGCGCCCGGGCAGAGCGAGTCCTGCAACCCCATTCCCAGCAGTCAGGTGAGAGACCGACGCCACACGCCTCGGCTCCCCCAACACGATGGCACCAGCACAGCAAGCATTGTACTCCCCATTCAATTTTCAATTTCGTACCATGAAAATATTACAACCGTTTGAATCTAACATGACTAGTGATTGGTTTATAACAATCAGTTTATATTCTAACAATGCATGCGTACTATGTAGTCAAGCACTGAAACACTACTAAGGATTAGCACATGAAACAGAACAGATAATCTTTTGAAGAGTTGCTTGGGAGGGAATGACCCACCTGCAGCGCGTAGGTGAGCTTTGAGTTGCGGTACGGGATGTGGGACGCTTTGCTGCCCAACGCGGACAGCACATCGCCCAACGCGCTGAGCGACTTATTGATGGCCATCGTCTCCTGCGCCAGAGGAGTTCAGTCTAGCCGATCAATTCCTAAATGCATTCCGAGGCGCTACAATATGGCTGCGTTGGATGGACAGCGCTACCGTATTTGTGAGTAGCCAAAAAAAGATAGGTTGGGGGTTGAACGGGGAAAGGCAGTTGAGCGACCTTCAGCCGCTCCGCTTTGTCGTCCAGCTTCCCCAACCGCTCGCTACCTGCCAGGTCGACCAACTGGAGCTTCCCACACATACGTGCACTATTGCATCACACAACTTATTTTCAGAAACCTTAATTGCTTTGAAGTTTTTTATGGATGATTGATAGGCACTTCTAAAAACAGATACGAGGAGAGGGTCGACAGTGATTCGACGACTTACCCTGTGACCCGACACGCAGTGGTGATGCGCACGCTGAGGATGCTGTGGCTGCGACTGCTGTGCTTGTTGAGGTTGGTGGCGAAGGTGGCCCGGTTTCGTCGCGCGGTTCGTATCAGCGACGCGACCTCTTGCTGACTTGTCACCTCTACTTCCGACAGGTCGGGAATGTGCACGCCGCCGTCCCCCGTCTGCTTGATCTCCAGCCGCCCGGCCGCGCCATTCTCTGCGAGTTGATCGCGCAGTGTGTCGTTATAAACCTCGAGCACGCTCATCGCGACGGTAAAGCCGACGCCGCGGTCGGTAAGCATGCGGAAGACGTCTGTCATAGCCTGGGCTGCTATGCCGGGTGCCGAGATGACGCCTTCCATGGTAAACGTCTTTCCCGCCCCCGTCTGCCCGTACGCGAGAATGCACACGTTGCAGCCATCCAGGGCACTTTCTACGAGTGGTCGAACTTCCGAATACACATCTTCCTGCGTCGCCTGTTCGGTGGCGTCAGTCGAAGCTGTAAGTAAACACGCGACAAGAAATGCAGGCATCGCTGAAGTGATAGACGATTTTTTTCCAGTCGTATGTCGAAAGACGAAGCATATTATTGGTGACACCGACAAATGAATGAAATATTTAAGGTAGGGCGTCGTGAGGCGTGGGCGGCGCACTTGCGAATCCAGAATACTGTCCATCTCGAAGAAGCGGTCGCCGCTTGGGTCGTAGCAAGCGAGGCATGGCTGCGCCAGCTTCCCAGGTCCGAATATTTGCCGGACGCTGGGTCCCATGTTTTCGGGGTCGTCGCCATCACGTAGAGGCCGCACACGAGCAACGCACCGTATCGCACCGCGCAAGTCGACTAGCTGGTTGTGGAGCGCGCGCCGGCTGGCCGCCTGTTCGTCGGCCAGCCAGCCACAATCTTTCAGGCCGCGAGAGGTACAACCACCGTGGACAAGCAAGTAAAGTTGAACTATTTTCAAATAGACTAGCAAATATCAAAATATGAGCCCCATAAATAAGTTAAACGAAATTAATAAGCAAACTCGCCTCGCGCGAGGCCACTCGGAGTGCGTCTTGCTCAGCCTCTTGAACAGCGGCAACGGCCGGAAGCATTTGCAACTGGAGCTTGGATACCGCCTGTGGGAACGTTTTGTGCATCCCTATCGCATCCTGCCGCAGCGCGTCGCAGTCTGCCTTGAGTGCCCGCAGGGCGTGCTGTAACTGCTCCGCCATTTCCACGAACGGCAACTGACTCACAGCCCGAGACCCGGCACCGAGACTCGAAATCGCTGAAGCCAAGGCAGCATTTGTGGGGCTGTTTGTGACGCTGATGGAGCGCGAGCAGGGACGAGGCGAAAAGTCTTGCAGTCGGCTCTCCAGCTCCGCGATTGACTTCATCTGGGCATCGTAGTAATTTTTTTTCAACACACTCGCGACCACAGAAACATTTATCACTGGGAGTATTGTCTATATCTTCGATCGACAAGTGTATCCACTTGCCAGGACATGAGCCACATACCTGTCGCTGTACCAGCGTGTCGTTTTCGTGCAGTGCGGCCAGTAGCTCCCTGTTCTCCGCCCGTAAGCGCGCCAACGTCGCCGTCTGGGCCGCAGCGCCGGCGCCGTCACCGGCGGCCGAGGTCAGCGCGCCCCGCAGCTCTTCAAGTTCCTTCTCGAGAAGGAAACTCGACCGCTTTTGTTCTTTTAACTCAACTTCCAGCGCATGAATATGCTGGTCTTTCTCGTCAAGACTCTCCTCTGATCAGGAAAAAGCGACGCACATATATTTGAAAATACGCACATATAGTGTCGTCGATGGTAGGGAGAATGAAAAAAATCCCAATGTTTACGAAGGTTTTGTTGATACCTAGATATTGTTCATCTAACACTACAATCGACCGGAGAATATAAGCAAATGCGTGCTATCACTGATACTAGGAAAAGGATACTCGTCGACTCGTTTCAGTGCGGACGTGATCAACTTCCTGAGCCTCCGCCGATGACTGTATTGAATACTTGAATAAATCGCTAGCAAAACGGAAATTTGGAACTCGTATTGCGGCGCAGTAGTCAACGGAGGCATATAGGGCACATGGCAGTAAAACAAAGGGATACCTACCTTTCCGCCGACACTGTCGGCACGGTCCCGCCAGCGACTGCCCTGTAGATAGCTGCACATCCAGCACCAGCTGCTGCTGCAGCGTTCGCACGCCTGCCGCGGCGACAGCCAGTAGCTCGGCCGTGAAATCTGCGCTGACGTCATCCAAGGCCGCGGTACCCTTCGTTATCAACCTCCTGAGCTCGGCCTCCAGCCCTGCCACCCCGTCCTTCTCCAAGGTCTATACCAAAGCCCCACAACAAGTGGCGTCAGTCTATTATCGCATCTAAACATCATACGAAAACCTTCCAAATGATTGCAAAAAGTAAAAATTCGAGACACAAAACATTGCTTAAGCAAAAAGAATGATAGGGTCTGAAGCATAGTCGAAGGAAAGGAAGGGAAAATGGCGAATGTTTAGAAATGAGCAAGCAATATTATTTTCACCTTGAGCGCATTCCCCAGCTCCTCGCTCAACGGCCGCCCACTGAGCGTCGGGTCCAGGAACAGGCCCCGGCCAAAGGGGGCACCCTCCACTTGCGCGGCTACATCCGCAGGCAGCGCCTGGCCATGGCTGAGGCGAGGGTGGCGCCTGAGGAGCGCGGCGGCCTGTCCGCTCATGTGTGCTGCTGCCACATTTGTCATGTATTGCTGCGCAATGCACACATAATTCTCTTACATTCACACAATAGGCACACCCTGCCCACACTCTCCCCTCTCCACACCCAGTCCACATTCGTGGCATTGAGATACGCAGAGCTTCCAAAGATGACAATGAGCGGATAGTCCGCAGCAGCATCGCATATAGCCAGCCGCACCACACACTCACTCCGCACCTGTAACAGCTGTGCGAGCTCGAACCCAACGACGTAAGCCTCCACATGGCCACCCGCCACACCTACATTGTACCCACCCACGCTCTGCACTTTGAATAAGTCACCATCCACCGCCCACGACACCAGCTCCTCCATCGCAAACATCACCGCTACGCGCTGACTGCCTATCTCCTCGATGACAACAGAGATGCCTGCGAAAACGTAATGACACCCGAAATTAGCGCGCTTTGCAAGACTACATTCAATAATTCTCACACACACACACACACACACACACACACACACACACACACACACACACACACGCACACACACACACTTTTTCACAAGCACGTACTTATGCACATACACATGCGCACACAAACAAGTACATACGCACACGCTTATACACACTCACACAACCCCCCCCCAAAAAACCCATGCATTGCATGTGAGGGGGGTAAATGCTCAAAACATGTTTTGGTAAATGCTCATAAACATGTCAAGGTAAATGCTGATAAAAACCGCTTATGTGAATGCTAAAAAACATGTCGAGGTAAATGCTAAAAAACTGCTGAGCTGAATGCTCAGAACATGTTAAGGTAAATGCTCGGGAAACACTGCTTAGGTGAATGCTCAAAAACATGCTTAGGTAAATGATAGGAAAAAACTGCTGGGATAAATGCTAAAAAGCAAGCTAAGGTAAATGCTAAGAAAAACCTGGTAAGGTGAATGCTGAGTAACATGTCAGGGTAAATGCTCGGAAACAACTAATGAGACGAATGCTCAAAAGCATGTTAAGGTAAGTGCTAAAAAAACTGCTGAGCTGAATGCTCAAAACATGTTAAGGTAAACGCTCAGAGAAAACTGCTGAGGTGAATGCTCATAAACATGCTTAGGAAAATGCTAAAAAATAAACTGCTTAGGTGAATGCTCTAAACAAGCTAAGGTAAATGCTAAGAAATAAATGCTGAGGCGAATGCTAATAAACATGTTTAGTAAATGATCATAAACATGCTAAGAAAAAGCTTCTAAGCTGAATGATAATAACATGATAAGGTAAATGCTCAGAGAAAACTGCTGAGGTGATTGGTCAAAAGCATGGTAAGGTAAATACTAAGAATAAAACTGTTGGGGTGAATGCTCAAAAACATATTCAGGTAAATGCTAAAAAAACCTGGTAAGATGAATGCTCAAAAGCATGTCAAGGTAAATGCTAAGAAAAACCTGCTGAACTGAATGCTAATAATCATGTTAAGGTAAATGCTCAGAAAAACCGGCTGAGGTGACTGCTCAAAAACATGCCAAGCTAAATGCAAAGAAAACTACTGATGAGGTGAATGCTAAAAAACATGCTCAGGTAAATGCTAAGAAACGAACTGCTGAGGTGACTGCTCAAAAACATGCCAAGCTAAATGCTAAGAAACGAAAAACTGAGGTGACTGCTCATAAACATGCCAAGCTAAATCCTAAGAAACAAATTGCTGAGATGAATGCCTATAAACAAGCAAGGATGCAAGCATGCAAGGTAAATGCTAAGAAAAACCTGGTAAGGTGAATGCTCAAAAGCATGTCAAGGTAAATGCTCAGAGAAAACTGCTGAACTGAATGCTAATAATCATGTTAAGGTAAATGCTAAGAAAAACTGCCGAGGTAACTGCTCAAAAACATGCCAAGCTATATGCAAAGAAAAATACTGATGAGGTGAATGCTAAAAAACATGCCAAGCTAAATGCTAAGAAAAAACTGATGAGGTGAATGCTAAAAAACATGCTGAGAAAAATATGATGAGGTGAATGCTAAAAAACATGTCAAGGTAAATGCTCAGAAAAAACTGCTGAGACGATTGCTCAAGAACATGCCAAACTAAATCCTAAGAAAAAAACCTTTTTGAGGTGACTGCTCAAAAACATGTCAAGGTAAATCCTAAGAAAAAAATTGCCGACACAAATGCTCAAAAACATGCTAAGGTAAATGCTAAGAAAAAACTGATGAGCTGAATGCCTAAAAACAAGGTAAGGTAAATGCTAAGAGAAACCTGGTAAGGTGAATGCTCAGAAACATGTCAAGGTAAATGCTAAGACAAAACTGCTGATCTGAATGCCAATAAATATGTTAAGTAAATGCTAGGAATAAAACTGCTGAGGTGAATGCTCAAAAACATGGTAAGGTAAATGCTAAGGGAAAAAATGCTGAGGTGAATGCTAAAAAAATACGAAGGTAATGCTCAGAAAAAGCTGCTGAGCTGAATGATAATAAACAGGTTAAGGTAAATGCTAAGAAAAAACTGCAGAGATGAATGCTCATAAACAAGCTAGGATAAATACACAGAAAAAATCTGCTGAGCTGAATGCTCAATAAAAAGCTAGGGTAAATGCTAAGAAAAAAACTGCTGAGCTGAATGCTCATAAACATGT
>JAPMLY010003624.1:10000-12574 GCA_026401115.1 Tetraselmis chui | reverse complement strand
CCAAAAAGCGGCACGGGTGGCGGCCAAGTTAGTTCCAAGTCCAACCTGTCGCTCGTCAACGCAGACGGGCGCTTTTAGCGAGCGCACCGTTGTTTTCGTCCACCGTCGCGAGCGGGGAGCGGCTTTCTGACGTCCACCCAAGCTCCTCTACACTCAGACAACACAATACACACGTCAGCGGAACGTTGGTGACGATCACGGCTCGTTACAACCCTACACCCTAAAAAAACCCGGTGCTTGACGACGGGTATGGGTACACCTTGCGGCGGGCCTTCCTGCTGGAGTCGACTCGCCGGGCGCTCGAAGCGCTCTGACGGTGCGTACTCTTCTCGCGGCGATGTCGGCCCCACGGCCACCCGGCTGGCGGACAGCCGCTCCGCGGACCGCTTTCGCTGGTTGGCGCTGCTGGGGGAGCCCATGGTGGGCGCGGAGCGCGCGCGCAGCCGCGTCTCCTGCGCGGCGGTCAGCATGTACTGACTATACTTGTTCCGGATCGTCTCCTCCAGCACGTCATCCTCCCCCTCTTCCTCCCCGCAGCTGTCATCCTGGATGAAATCTTCTGCCCCCATTATGTCCTCCTCCTCGTCAAAGCCCACCCTGTGCACGGACATCGCCCGCCCTGCCCCCGTCCTCCGCTGAGACGCTGGTACTAACTACAGAATGCAGAGCCTTACATACCGTTATTGAATACTGGTATATATATACCGCGCGCGCGCCGTATCTTCGCGCCTGTCACTGTGCGGCGACGGTCCAGAAGTCTGTTTTGCGAATAAGTGCTGGCTGGGTATATCGCAGGATGCGGCCACTACCGGGCAGGTCGAGGACGCCGGCCGCTGCTAAGGCTTGCGTTGTTGGCCACAGGATGGCAGTGTAGACGGCACTAGTGAAAAAGGGGGGGGGGGGGCATGCCGCCAAATGTCGGGCACCTGCAGGGAACAGTGGGACCGTGTTAATGACGTGGATAGACCGACACTATCACGAATAAGTTGCAGATTTAAAGTACCCGTAATCTTTACCTAAGCTGTTGTATGCAAATAATGTACTCCTGGTTGTCTCGGACGCCGGTACAGGTAAGGAGGTTTTGGGGTTTGTTTAGGGTTTTCTGCTTCCCCCGGATCTCTATTTGTATATTTATTGGGGGATACTACGGGTACTGATGATGAGATGTCCAGAATGTACAGGTACAGGTACTGGTATCCAGCCAACGGAAGAGCATCTCGCCGCCCGGCCCCCGGGCTCAATAAACCCGGGACCCCCCTACCTGCCGCGCATGCCACAGCCGCGGTCCTTCGTGAAAGCAACACCCACTGCCCCGCACCGTTCGCCCTGCCCTCCACCGCAGCCAGCCGTCTACCTTCCAGAGCGGCGCCGACACTCCCCTGACCGCTTTTGCAGTGCAACCGGCCGTTCGTACTTCCGCCCCCCCGTAATAATAACCCTCGCAACCCGTCGAGATGGCGCTAGCGACCGCGGCGGACGATAAGTTTATCCGCCTCTTCGACTCGCAGAGCTACGAGGAGGTGCGGCGGCTGTCGGGTCACCGCCGGCGAGTGACCGGGCTGCAGTGGAGTCCGGATGGGCGTTACATCGCGAGCAGCAGCTCGCCCACGATCCGGCTGTGGAACGCGGCGACGGGGGAGCAGCTGAAGCAGATTCACGCGCACGAGGAGTACGTAACCATCGCGCGCTGGGACCACCAGAGCAAGCGGCTGGCGAGTGGCAGCGTGGACAAGACGATCAAGGTTTGGGACGTGGCTTCCGGCGAGTGTCTGGCAACTCTGACCGGGCATACGGCGGAGGTGAGCGGCCTGGCGTGGAGTCCGGACGGCAGCCGGATCGCCTCCTGCGCCATGGACGGCACCATCAAGCTGTGGACGCCGGAGGGGGCGTGCGTGAAGACGCACCAGGGCCACACCGGCCGCGTCTTTTGCTTGACTTACAGCGCCGACGGCACGCGCCTCGCCACCTGCGGTGACTGCTTTGTGCGCGTATGGGACGCGGCGACGTTCGAGGCGGTGCTGGTGCCGCTGGAGGGGCACTCGGGGATTGTGAACTGGGCGGACTTTAGCCCCGACGGCTCGCGGATCGCGAGCGGCAGCAAGGACGGCCACGTCAAGGTTTACGACGGTACGAGCGGGAAAGAGTTGATGAGTATCAACACCCATCTCGCCGAGGTCTCCAGCTTAGCGTTCAGCCCCGACGGCAGCCGGCTCGCCGCGTGTGGCCCCGAGGGCGTACCCATCTACGACTCCAAGTCGGGCGAGAAACTCGGCAGCCTCGCGCACCCCGAACGCCTCAGCGGCATCCTCGGCGTCACCTGGTCCCCCGACACCTTCAAGCTCGCCCCGCAAGCCGCCACGGAGCCGGAGGCGCCCGCGCCGTGACCCACCCCTTCAACCACTTCCTCGTCCGTCGGAACCCGCCGTCGAACGACTCCGAACTCTTCCTCTCCTCGTTTTTGAAAAACCCCTGCTTTCCTCCTCTACTCCGCTACCGAGCTTACTTGACTCCACGTGATAGCCGACTATGTAGTGCAGCCCCCCCTCCCCCCCACTCCCCCTGTCCCCCGAACAT
>JAPMLY010003624.1:0-2500 GCA_026401115.1 Tetraselmis chui | reverse complement strand
GATCACCATGTCTACTTCACACCTCCCGGACTCCTACAAGCAGGTCCTTCTTAAGGACCGTCCTACACCCCTCTTCGCGGACGACCACATCGGACCCCGCAACCGCCTCGTGGGTCACCCCCTTGCACCCTTCCTCACTGCCCCACAACTCGAGAACGCGGAACATGGGCGAGGAACGCCACTGGACCCTACTCCGGGCACGGGCCTTCAAACCCCCCTCGTCCTTTCAGTTCCAACGACTGCCCCAGTTCTCGAAAAAGGTATCCTACCGTCACTAAAGACAGTAAAACGATCCACAGTACTACTAAAGTACTACATAATACCATATAACAAGGGGATGGGTCGGTAGCTCGAATGAGCAACGCCGATCGTCTTCGCTCTGGGCCTGGCCTCCCATTGAGCGCAAGACTGGTGACCAGGGCCGCTGAACAGCGCGCACCTATCACCTCTCCCCACCCGAGCCTAGCTCTAACTGGTCAGTGGATCCGTAGCGACACCAGACGGTACACACTCAAAGGCGCAGCTTCCAGGGATTTAAATTTCACACCCCCGACAGCTACCGCGCCATCCATTTCGAAAACCTCATCGGTACCCGTCAAAGTACTACAAAATCCTCGCGCTCCACATCGTTTACAAAAACACTTCTACCCGGCGGCCGGCGCACCCCATCGCGCCCCTCCGAGCGTCCGGACTTCCCTGTCCGCCGCCAACATCCACCAAACCCCGGTCCCATCAGACCTGGTCGCGTGCAGCCAACACGCGCTCTACTCCTCTCGTCTACCTCGACAAGCTACACTCACTAAAAATACCTCCTCTCCTTTACCGACACCCTGCTCGACTGCCATGTCCTCCTCACTCAACCCCCCCCCCACCTACATGCAGGCGCTGGTGTGGGATCCCCCGCAGAGTGGCCGTTTCACGGACATTCACCACCCCAGGAACTCACTCGCGGGACACCCGCTGACCCCATTCCTCTCCACCACCCAACTCCCCCGCCCCAAGCAGGTGCTCGGCACAGCCTCGGACCCTCTCCCGATCCATCGAGGACTCCAGGCCCCCCTGGTCCTCTCAGCCCCACAGTCAACCGGAACACTTGGAACAGCCGACGACCTCTCCACTAGGATGATCGACTCCCTACTCCTAACAGGCCAGTACTCCACCACCCCCCCCCCACCTCGCACGCTTCTGGCTCCATGGCATCTTCATGCCGGACCAGTCACACCCAGACCCGATCGCGTCCGCCTGCTCGATGGCTCGCCGCTGGCTTCTCGAATGCGTCAACGGCCTCACCAACCTCCCCAACCGTGTTAAAAATATAATCGGACGGGAACTCGCCCACCAGACGCGCTGGTCTGCGAAACCCTCTCGCACCCCTCACCCCACTGCCACAAAATGTGACGATGCCACTCCCCTCCCCGACGAGCTCCGCTCAGGCTTTTTGGAAATCGGCCTCGCTATCCCCACCTCCTGTATAGCGATCGGCCTCCTGTACCAGCTTACTTCACACCAACGTGAATTCAGCTTGGCCGGTCCCGTACCTCCTTCAACGACCTTCTCCCCTTCGGTCCTGAACATTCTAAGACAGCAGAAAATTCGCTTCCTCCGCGATGCCACAGCCCCCGCAGTTTCAGGCCGCCGCGTGAAAATCCGCTCCCCCCTGTTCTCCGGTATCACCGGCCCACAACTGATCGCCCTCCTACAGGACCTTCTTATCTGCGACCTCGCCTCTGCACTAACCTCGACCAGCTCTGCCCTCTCGACCCACCCCCAATACTGCCTCGAAGACCTCCCTGAACAGGCCCAGTTCGTCCTCCAGTTCGCGGACGCCATTCAACCGCTCGACACACCAACCCCGATCGAAGCCGACCCGGCCGCATTTTGGATAAATATCCTCCACCTCCCCGAGAACCCCATCCATTCACAATCAGGACCTGTATCCATCCCAATCCTTTCATATTCACCCCATGAACTCGTACCCCCTGATAACCACCTTCACAACATCACCATCACACCCCCCCCCGTCTCCGGCCTAGTCCCAGGACTACCCTGGTCAGACACCTGCCTCACCACAGTACTTATCCAATCCCGCCACCCCCTCTCCCTCCCCTGCATCAAACCCAACGGCACTATTCCCTCCTCCCATTGGCTCCACACCCTATTATACCAGACAGCCAACGAACACCTCACACACACCAACACCGCAGACTTCCACCCCACCCCACTCCCCACTTTCCCCACTACCTACACATCCCTACGCAAGTTCCCCGACGGCTCATACTTTCGGTCCCACCCCTCCAACTCCTCCAACATCACCACCAGCATCCAAGTTTCCCTCAACCCCGACATGTACTGCATCATCATCTCCACCAATGGCACCATCACCATTCCTCTGAAACACACTTACACACACAGAGGCACCCTCACCCACTCCACCTGCACCCTCACCATCACCCCCCACCACTACTCAGCCTTCGGGAAAGCCCGACTCACGGACCCCATT
>JAPMLY010003623.1:0-11816 GCA_026401115.1 Tetraselmis chui | reverse complement strand
CTGGAGGAGTGGTGCATGACGGAAAGGTTGTCAATGCGTGGGAGAGAGGAGGTAGATGGAGACGATGCAAGAATTTGGCAACTTTGCCAACCCCGCAATTGCACGTCCGTCGCCGTTGTGAGGTCGCAGCTTAACGATCACAATATCGCCATTCGTCTCTTGCAAGCAATAGACGCGCTGAGAAGCCTTTACAGGGTGCCGTAACGGCGGTCGGCGACGAGGGAGCGTTGCATCGGCTCGTGGCACGTGTACGAATTTTGCGTACGGGGTTGTAGGTTGTGGGGTGTGGCAAGCCCGCCTCCGACGCACTCGTCAATACCGTGGTAGTAAGCAAGGTGCATACACACGACAAGATCATTGCGTGATGTAGCGGCAGAGGAGTGGTGCATGACGGAAAGGTTGTCAATGCGTAAGAGAGAGGGGGAGAAGGAGACGATGCGAGAATTTGGCAACTTTGCCAACCCCGCAATGGCACGTCCGTCGCCGTTGTGAGGTCGCAGCTTAACGATCACAATATCGCCATTCGACTCTTGCAAGCAATAGACGCGGTGTCAAAGCCCAGGTAGGGTGCCGTATCGTCGGTCGGCGACGCGGGAGCGTTGCATCGGCTCGTGGTACGTGTACGAATTTTGCGTACGGGGTTGTAGGTTGTGGGGTGTGACACGCCCGCCTTCACCGCACTCGTCAATACCGTGGAAATGAGCAAGGTGCATACACAGGACGAGTCCATTGCGTGTTGTAGCGGTGGAGGAGGGGTGCATGACGGAAAGCTTGTCATTGCGTGTGAGAAAGGGGTAGATCGAGACGATGCAAAAATTTGGCAACTTTGCCAACCCCGCAATGGCACGTCCGTCGCCGTTGTGAGGTCGCAGCTTAACGATCACAATATCGCCATTCGACTCTTGCAAGCAATAGACGCGCTGAGAAGCCTTGGTAGGGTGCCGTATCGTCGGTCGGCGACGCGGGAGCGTTGCATCGGCTCGTGGCACGTGTACGAATTTTGCGTACGGGGTTGTAGGTTGTGGGGTGTGACACGCCCGCCTCCGACGCACTCGTCAATACCGTGGTAGTAAGCAAGGTATATACACATGACGAGATCATTGCGTGATGTAGCGGTGGAGGAGTGGTGCATGACGGAAAGGTTGTCAATGCGTGGGAGAGAGGGGGTAGAAGGAGACGATGCGAGAATTTGGCAACTTTGCCAACCCCGCAACGGCACGCCCGTCACCGTGGCGAGGTCGAAGCTTAACGATCACTACAACGCTACTCAGCTCTTGCAAGCAATTGACGCTCTAGTAAGCCTTTATAGGGTGCCGTATCGTCGGTCGGCGACGCGGGAGCGTTGCATCGGCTCGCGGTACGTGTACGAATTTTGCGTACGGGGTTGTAGGTTGTTGGGTGTGACACGCCCGCCTCCGACGCACTCGTCAATACCGTGGAAATGAGCAAGGTGCATGCACACGACGAGATAATTGCGTGATGTAGCGGTGGAGGAGTGGTGCATGACGGAAAGGTTGTCAATGCGTGGGAGAGAGGAGGTAGATCGAGACGATGCAAAAATTTGGCAACTTTGCCAACCCCGCAATGGCACGTCCGTCGCCGTTGTGAGGTCGCAGCTTAACGATCACAATATCGCCATTCGACTCTTGCAAGCAATAGACGCGGTGTCAAAGCCCAGGTAGGGTGCCGTATCGTCGGTCGGCGACGCGGGAGCGTTGCATCGGCTCGTGGTACGTGTACGAATTTTGCGTACGGGGTTGTAGGTTGTGGGGTGTGACACGCCCGCCTCCACCGCACTCGTCAATACCGTGGAAATGAGCAAGGTGCATACACAGGACGAGTCCATTGCGTGTTGTAGCGGTGGAGGAGGGGTGCATCACGGAAAGCTTGTCATTGCGTGTGAGAAAGGGGTAGATCGAGACGATGCAAAAATTTGGCAACTTTGCCAACCCCGCAATGGCACGTCCGTCGCCGTTGTGAGGTCGCAGCTTAACGATCACAATATCGCCATTCGACTCTTGCAAGCAATAGACGCGGTGGCAAGCCCAGGTAGGGTGCCGTATCGTCGGTCGGCGACGAGGGAGCGTTGCATCGGCTCGCGGTACGTGCACGAATTTTGCGTACGGGGTTGTAGGTTGTTGGGTGTGACACGCCCGCCTCCACCGCACTCGTCAATACCGTGGAAATGAGCAAGGTGCATACACACGACGATATCATTGCGTGGTGTAGCGGTGGAGGAGTGGTGCATGACGGAAAGGTTGTCAATGCGTGGGAGAGAGGAGGTAGATGGAGACGATGCGAGAATTTGGCAACTTTGCCAACCCCGCAATGGCACGTCCGTCGCCGTTGTGAGGTCGCAGCTTAACGATCACAATATCGCCATTCGTCTCTTGCAAGCAATAGACGCGCTGAGAAGCCTTGGTAGGGTGCCGTATCGTCGGTCGGCGACGCGGGAGCGTTGCATCGGCTCGTGGCACGTGTACGAATTTTGCGTACGGGGTTGTAGGTTGTGGGGTGTGACACGCCCGCCTCCGACGCACTCGTCAATACCGTGGTAGTAAGCAAGGTATATACACATGACGAGATCATTGCGTGATGTAGCGGTGGAGGAGTGGTGCATGACGGAAAGGTTGTCAATGCGTGGGAGAGAGGGGGTAGAAGGAGACGATGCGAGAATTTGGCAACTTTGCCAACCCCGCAACGGCACGCCCGTCACCGTGGCGAGGTCGAAGCTTAACGATCACTACAACGCTACTCAGCTCTTGCAAGCAATTGACGCTCTAGTAAGCCTTTATAGGGTGCCGTAACGGCGGTCGGCGACGAGGGAGCGTTGCATCGGCTCGTGGCACGTGTACGAATTTTGCGTACGGGGTTGTAGGTTGTGGGGTGTGGCAAGCCCGCCTCCGACGCACTCGTCAATACCGTGGTAGTAAGCAAGGTGCATACACACGACAAGATCATTGCGTGATGTAGCGGCAGAGGAGTGGTGCATGACGGAAAGGTTGTCAATGCGTAAGAGAGAGGGGGAGAAGGAGACGATGCGAGAATTTGGCAACTTTGCCAACCCCGCAATGGCACGTCCGTCGCCGTTGTGAGGTCGCAGCTTAACGATCACAATATCGCCATTCGACTCTTGCAAGCAATAGACGCGGTGTCAAAGCCCAGGTAGGGTGCCGTATCGTCGGTCGGCGACGCGGGAGCGTTGCATCGGCTCGTGGTACGTGTACGAATTTTGCGTACGGGGTTGTAGGTTGTGGGGTGTGACACGCCCGCCTTCACCGCACTCGTCAATACCGTGGAAATGAGCAAGGTGCATACACAGGACGAGTCCATTGCGTGTTGTAGCGGTGGAGGAGGGGTGCATGACGGAAAGCTTGTCATTGCGTGTGAGAAAGGGGTAGATCGAGACGATGCAAAAATTTGGCAACTTTGCCAACCCCGCAATGGCACGTCCGTCGCCGTTGTGAGGTCGCAGCTTAACGATCACAATATCGCCATTCGACTCTTGCAAGCAATAGACGCGCTGAGAAGCCTTGGTAGGGTGCCGTATCGTCGGTCGGCGACGCGGGAGCGTTGCATCGGCTCGTGGCACGTGTACGAATTTTGCGTACGGGGTTGTAGGTTGTGGGGTGTGACACGCCCGCCTCCGACGCACTCGTCAATACCGTGGTAGTAAGCAAGGTATATACACATGACGAGATCATTGCGTGATGTAGCGGTGGAGGAGTGGTGCATGACGGAAAGGTTGTCAATGCGTGGGAGAGAGGGGGTAGAAGGAGACGATGCGAGAATTTGGCAACTTTGCCAACCCCGCAACGGCACGCCCGTCACCGTGGCGAGGTCGAAGCTTAACGATCACTACAACGCTACTCAGCTCTTGCAAGCAATTGACGCTCTAGTAAGCCTTTATAGGGTGCCGTATCGTCGGTCGGCGACGCGGGAGCGTTGCATCGGCTCGCGGTACGTGTACGAATTTTGCGTACGGGGTTGTAGGTTGTTGGGTGTGACACGCCCGCCTCCGACGCACTCGTCAATACCGTGGAAATGAGCAAGGTGCATGCACACGACGAGATAATTGCGTGATGTAGCGGTGGAGGAGTGGTGCATGACGGAAAGGTTGTCAATGCGTGGGAGAGAGGAGGTAGATCGAGACGATGCAAAAATTTGGCAACTTTGCCAACCCCGCAATGGCACGTCCGTCGCCGTTGTGAGGTCGCAGCTTAACGATCACAATATCGCCATTCGACTCTTGCAAGCAATAGACGCGGTGTCAAAGCCCAGGTAGGGTGCCGTATCGTCGGTCGGCGACGCGGGAGCGTTGCATCGGCTCGTGGTACGTGTACGAATTTTGCGTACGGGGTTGTAGGTTGTGGGGTGTGACACGCCCGCCTCCACCGCACTCGTCAATACCGTGGAAATGAGCAAGGTGCATACACAGGACGAGTCCATTGCGTGTTGTAGCGGTGGAGGAGGGGTGCATCACGGAAAGCTTGTCATTGCGTGTGAGAAAGGGGTAGATCGAGACGATGCAAAAATTTGGCAACTTTGCCAACCCCGCAATGGCACGTCCGTCGCCGTTGTGAGGTCGCAGCTTAACGATCACAATATCGCCATTCGACTCTTGCAAGCAATAGACGCGGTGGCAAGCCCATGTAGGGTGCCGTATCGTCGGTCGGCGACGAGGGAGCGTTGCATCGGCTCGCGGTACGTGCACGAATTTTGCGTACGGGGTTGTAGGTTGTTGGGTGTGACACGCCCGCCTCCACCGCACTCGTCAATACCGTGGAAATGAGCAAGGTGCATACACACGACGATATCATTGCGTGGTGTAGCGGTGGAGGAGTGGTGCATGACGGAAAGGTTGTCAATGCGTGGGAGAGAGGAGGTAGATGGAGACGATGCGAGAATTTGGCAACTTTGCCAACCCCGCAATGGCACGTCCGTCGCCGTTGTGAGGTCGCAGCTTAACGATCACAATATCGCCATTCGTCTCTTGCAAGCAATAGACGCGCTGAGAAGCCTTGGTAGGGTGCCGTATCGTCGGTCGGCGACGCGGGAGCGTTGCATCGGCTCGTGGCACGTGTACGAATTTTGCGTACGGGGTTGTAGGTTGTGGGGTGTGACACGCCCGCCTCCGACGCACTCGTCAATACCGTGGTAGTAAGCAAGGTACATACACATGACGAAATCATTGCGTGATGTAGCGGTGGAGGAGGGGTGCATGACGGAAAGGTTGTCAATGTGTGGGAGAGAGGGGGTAGAAGGAGACGATGCAAGAATTTGGGAACTTTGCCAACCCCGCAACGGCACGCCCGTCACCGTGGCGAGGTCGAAGCTTAACAATCACTACAACGCTACTCAGCTCTTGCAAGCAATTGACGCTCTAGTAAGCCTTTATAGGGTGCCGTATCGTCGGTCGGCGACGCGGGAGCGTTGCATCGGCTCGCGGTACGTGTACGAGTTTTGCGTACGGGGTTGTAGGTTGTTGGGTGTGAGACGCCCGCCTCCGACGCACTCGTCAATACCGTGGAAATGAGCAAGGTGCATGCACACGACGACATCATTGCGTGATGTAGCGGTGGAGGAGTGGTGCATGACGGAAAGCTTGTCAATGCGTGGGAGAGAGGGGGTAGATGGAGACGATGCAAGAATTTGGCAACTTTGCCAACCCCGCAATGGCACGTCCGTCGCCGTTGTGAGGTCGCAACTTAACGATCACAATATCGCCATTCGACTCTTGCAAGCAATAAACGCGGTGTCAAAGCCCAGGTAGGGTGCCGTATCGTCGGTCGGCGACGCGGGAGCGTGGCATCGGCTCGCGGTACGTGTACGAATTTTGCGTACGGGGCTATAGGATGTAAGGTGTGACACGCCCGCCTCCACCGCACTCGTCAATACCGTGGAAATGAGCAAGGTGCATACACAAGACGAGTCCATTGCGTGTTGTAGCGGTGGAGGAGTGGTGCATCACGGAAAGCTTGTCATTGCGTGTGAGAAAGGGGTAGATCGAGACGATGCAAGAATTTGGCAACTTTGCCAACCCCGCAATGGCACGTCCGTCGCCGTTGTGAGTTGCAGCTTAACGATCACAATATCGCCATTCGACTCTTGCAAGCAATAGACGCGATAGCAAGCCCAGGTAGGGTGCCGTATCGTCGGTCGGCGACGCGGGAGCGTTGCATCGGCTCGCGGTACGTGTACGAATTTTGCGTACGGGGTTGTAGGTTGTGGGTTGTGACACGCCCGCCTCCGACACACTCGTCAATACCGTGGAAATGAGCAAGGTGCATATACACGACGAGATCATTGCGTGTTGTTGCAATGGAGGAGTGGTGCATGACGGAAAGGTTGTCAATGCGTGGGAGAGAGGGGGTAGAAGGAGACGATGCAAGAATTTGGCAACTTTGCCAACCCCGCAATGGCACGTCCGTCGCCGTTGTGAGGTCGCAGCTTAACGATCACAATATCGCCATTCGTCTCTTGCAAGCAATAGACGCGCTGAGAAGCCTTGGTAGGTTGCCGTATCGTCGGTCGGCGACGCGGGAGCGTTGCATCGGCTCGCGGTACGTGTACGAATTTTGCGTACGGGGTTGTAGGTTGTTGGGTGTGACACGCCCGCCTCCGACGCACCCGTCAATACCGTGGAAATGAGCAAGGTGCATACACACTAAGAGATCATTGCGTGATGTAGCGGTGGAGGAGTGGTGCATGACGGAAAGGTTGTCAATGCGTGGGAGAGGGGGTAGATGGAGACGATGCAAGAATTTGGCAACTTTGCCAACCCCGCAATGGCACGTCCGTCGTCGTTGTGAGGTCGCATGTGTCATGTGCTCATCCAACAAGGTGAGATACATCTCGCCATTTACGCCCTTGCTCTTTGTGATAATGCCGCTACTCCCCATTATCACAAACTAAGGTGTCATGCCGTACTTGCTAACACCCCCGTAAGCGTGTACTTTATAGGAGTTTTTGCATTGATGTCATGGTTGGCGGTTCATCCTCCAAAAGCACCCACTCCTTGTTTCCGCCGTGAGCAATATGGTGGATTATGAGAAAAAACATCGCGAAGGCGCGGTTGGCGGTCTCGTTTGCGGGGAACACAATTTTGACGAGTTCCCGTTATGTTTCGCCAATACTTGCAATCCGAAACCCTAATTTTACCCTAATATTGGGTTATTCCTCCATCGTTTGCTATGCACTCCCTTAGCCACTTGGGGATGGAGTTGAACACGGCGCAAATGGCAAAATACGGAATTGTTTTCCACTCGTCTATTGCCTCCACGAAATTGCGTTGGGACACATCCGATATCTTTTGTAGCCTACTCGACACAATACCCCACATGTTCGCAATCCAACTAAGGTCACAACTTTTGCCATGCCATTGCATTACTTTAATCTTCTTGCAAGAAAGAGACTCGGCGCCATCTTGCTCAAAAATCCATTTATGTTGCGCCTTGCCCAAGGGCCTTTTTGCCATCATAGCCTCACACACGGGTGTCATGTGCTCATCCAACAAGGCGGTGAGATACATCTCGCCATTTACGCCCTTGCTCTTTGTGATAATGCCGCTACTCCCCATTATCACAAACTAAGGTGTCATGCCGTACTTGCTAACACCCCCGTAAGCGTGTACTTTATAGGAGTTTTTGCATTGATGTCATGGTTGGCGGTTCATCCTCCAAAAGCACCCACTCCTTGTTTCCGCCGTGAGCAATATGGTGGATTATGAGAAAAAGCATCGCGAAGGCGCGGTTGGCGGTCTCGTTTGCGGGGAACACAATTTTGACGAGTTCCCGTTATGTTTCGCCAATACTTGCAACCTCCCGCCGTTGCACGGCAATATTGAAAACGTCCAACTAAGGGATGCGCTCGAATTGTCAAAATTGTGTTGATTTGCATGCCAACCTATCCGAAACCCTAATTTTACCCTAATATTGGGTTATTCCTCCATCGTTTGCTATGCACTCCCTTAGCCACTTGGGGATGGAGTTGAACACGGCGCAAATGGCAAAATACGGAATTGTTTTCCACTTGTCTATTGCCTCCACGAAATTGCGTTGGGACACATCCGATATCTTTTGTAGCCTACTCGACACAATACCCCACATGTTCGCAATCCAACTAAGGTCACAACTTTTGCCATGCCATTGCATTACTTTAATCTTCTTGCAAGAAAGAGACTCGGCGCCATCTTGCTCAAAAATCCATTTATGTTGCGCCTTGCCCAAGCGCCCTTTTGCCATCATAGCCTCACACACGGGTGTCATGTGCTCATCCAACAAGGCGGTGAGATACATCTCGCCATTTACGCCCTTGCTCTTTGTGATAATGCCGCTACTCCCCATTATCACAAACTAAGGTGTCATGCCGTACTTGCTAACACCCCCGTAAGCGTGTACTTTATAGGAGTTTTTGCATTGATGTCATGGTTGGCGGTTCATCCTCCAAAAGCACCCACTCCTTGTTTCCGCCGTGAGCAATATGGTGGATTATGAGAAAAAGCATCGCGAAGGCGCGGTTGGCGGTCTCGTTTGCGGGGAACACAATTTTGACGAGTTCCCGTTATGTTTCGCCAATACTTGCAACCTCCCGCCGTTGCACGGCAATATTGAAAACGTCCAACTAAGGGATGCGCTCGAATTGTCAAAATTGTGTTGATTTGCATGCCAACCTATCCGAAACCCTAATTTTACCCTAATATTGGGTTATTCCTCCATCGTTTGCTATGCACTCCCTTAGCCACTTGGGGATGGAGTTGAACACGGCGCAAATGGCAAAATACGGAATTGTTTTCCACTTGTCTATTGCCTCCACGAAATTGCGTGGGGACACATCCGATATCTTTTGTAGCCTACTCGACACAATACCCCACATGTTCGCAATCCAACTAAGGTCACAACTTTTGCCATGCCATTGCATTACTTTAATCTTCTTGCAAGAAAGAGACTCGGCGCCATCTTGCTCAAAAATCCATTTATGTTGCGCCTTGCCCAAGCGCCCTTTTGCCATCATAGCCTCACACACGGGTGTCATGTGCTCATCCAACAAGGCGGTGAGATACATCTCGCCATTTACGCCCTTGCTCTTTGTGATAATGCCGCTACTCCCCATTATCACAAACTAAGGTGTCATGCCGTACTTGCTAACACCCCCGTAAGCGTGTACTTTATAGGAGTTTTTGCATTGATGTCATGGTTGGCGGTTCATCCTCCAAAAGCACCCACTCCTTGTTTCCGCCGTGAGCAATATGGTGGATTATGAGAAAAAGCATCGCGAAGGCGCGGTTGGCGGTCTCGTTTGCGGGGAACACAATTTTGACGAGTTCCCGTTATGTTTCGCCAATACTTGCAACCTCCCGCCGTTGCACGGCAATATTGAAAACGTCCAACTAAGGGATGCGCTCGAATTGTCAAAATTGTGTTGATTTGCATGCCAACCTATCCGAAACCCTAATTTTACCCTAATATTGGGTTATTCCTCCATCGTTTGCTATGCACTCCCTTAGCCACTTGGGGATGGAGTTGAACACGGCGCAAATGGCAAAATACGGAATTGTTTTCCACTCGTCTATTGCCTCCACGAAATTGCGTTGGGACACATCCGATATCTTTTGTAGCCTACTCGACACAATACCCCACATGTTCGCAATCCAACTAAGGTCACAACTTTTGCCATGCCATTGCATTACTTTAATCTTCTTGCAAGAAAGAGACTCGGCGCCATCTTGCTCAAAAATCCATTTATGTTGCGCCTTGCCTAAGGGCCTTTTTGCCATCATAGCCTCACACACGGGTGTCATGTGCTCATCCAACAAGGCGGTGAGATACATCTCGCCATTTACGCCCTTGCTCTTTGTGATAATGCCGCTACTCCCCATTATCACAAACTAAGGTGTCATGCCGTACTTGCTAACACCCCCGTAAGCGTGTACTTTATAGGAGTTTTTGCATTGATGTCATGGTTGGCGGTTCATCCTCCAAAAGCACCCACTCCTTGTTTCCGCCGTGAGCAATATGGTGGATTATGAGAAAAAGCATCGCGAAGGCGCGGTTGGCGGTCTCGTTTGCGGGGAACACAATTTTGACGAGTTCCCGTTATGTTTCGCCAATACTTGCAACCTCCCGCCGTTGCACGGCAATATTGAAAACGTCCAACTAAGGGATGCGCTCGAATTGTCAAAATTGTGTTGATTTGCATGCCAACCTATCCGAAACCCTAATTTTACCCTAATATTGGGTTATTCCTCCATCGTTTGCTATGCACTCCCTTAGCCACTTGGGGATGGAGTTGAACACGGCGCAAATGGCAAAATACGGAATTGTTTTCCACTTGTCTATTGCCTCCACGAAATTGCGTGGGGACACATCCGATATCTTTTGTAGCCTACTCGACACAATACCCCACATGTTCGCAATCCAACTAAGGTCACAACTTTTGCCATGCCATTGCATTACTTTAATCTTCTTGCAAGAAAGAGACTCGGCGCCATCTTGCTCAAAAATCCATTTATGTTGCGCCTTGCCCAAGCGCCCTTTTGCCATCATAGCCTCACACACGGGTGTCATGTGCTCATCCAACAAGGCGGTGAGATACATCTCGCCATTTACGCCCTTGCTCTTTGTGATAATGCCGCTACTCCCCATTATCACAAACTAAGGTGTCATGCCGTACTTGCTAACACCCCCGTAAGCGTGTACTTTATAGGAGTTTTTGCATTGATGTCATGGTTGGCGGTTCATCCTCCAAAAGCACCCACTCCTTGTTTCCGCCGTGAGCAATATGGTGGATTATGAGAAAAAGCATCGCGAAGGCGCGGTTGGCGGTCTCGTTTGCGGGGAACACAATTTTGACGAGTTCCCGTTATGTTTCGCCAATACTTGCAACCTCCCGCCGTTGCACGGCAATATTGAAAACGTCCAACTAAGGGATGCGCTCGAATTGTCAAAATTGTGTTGATTTGCATGCCAACCTATCCGAAACCCTAATTTTACCCTAATATTGGGTTATTCCTCCATCGTTTGCTATGCACTCCCTTAGCCACTTGGGGATGGAGTTGAACACGGCGCAAATGGCAAAATACGGAATTGTTTTCCACTTGTCTATTGCCTCCACGAAATTGCGTGGGGACACATCCGATATCTTTTGTAGCCTACTCGACACAATACCCCACATGTTCGCAATCCAACTAAGGTCACAACTTTTGCCATGCCATTGCATTACTTTAATCTTCTTGCAAGAAAGAGACTCGGCGCCATCTTGCTCAAAAATCCATTTATGTTGCGCCTTGCCCAAGCGCCCTTTTTGCCATCATAGCCTCACACACGGGTGTCATGTGCTCATCCAACAAGGCGGTGAGATACATCTCGCCATTTACGCCCTTGCTCTTTGTGATAATGCCGCTACTCCCCATTATCACAAACTAAGGTGTCATGCCGTACTTGCTAACACCCCCGTAAGCGTGTACTTTATAGGAGTTTTTGCATTGATGTCATGGTTGGCGGTTCATCCTCCAAAAGCACCCACTCCTTGTTTCCGCCGTGAGCAATATGGTGGATTATGAGAAAAAGCATCGCGAAGGCGCGGTTGGCGGTCTCGTTTGCGGGGAACACAATTTTGACGAGTTCCCGTTATGTTTCGCCAATACTTGCAACCTCCCGCCGTTGCACGGCAATATTGAAAACGTCCAACTAAGGGATGCGCTCGAATTGTCAAAATTGTGTTGATTTGCATGCCAACCTATCCGAAACCCTAATTTTTTGCCCAAGCGCCCTTTTGCCATCATAGCCTCACACACGGGTGTCATGTGCTCATCCAAC
>JAPMLY010003622.1:0-19060 GCA_026401115.1 Tetraselmis chui | reverse complement strand
ACCCAGTCGAATCTAACGCCACACTTGCACCCGCTCACAGCAACACCCAACATGGATCCTGCCATCACCGCGGAAGACCAACCCACCCATATGGACTGCACCGACGAATCTCCCCAAGACATCGCCAACCCCTAGCCAACAGAAGCAGCCCCTATGCAGCCCAAGCCCAGCCCTCTAGCGGCAGCAAACACACCGCCCGCGACTCAGTCCCTCGCTAATTGGGCCTCGAAAACACGAACACCCCCCCCCCCCCCCCCCCCCCCCCGCCAGCGCACCCATCCCTCACCGCCTACGTCGACTTTTCCAATAGGGCGCGAGACCTCAACAGCCATGTACTGTCCCGCCCGGCGCCCGCCGGCGGCGCAGCGGCGGCGGCCCCGGAGGGGGGTGCGCTCGTACACCCGTCGACATCCCCTCACCACCCCGTGGTGGGCGTTGGAAACCCCGTAGCCGTGCAAGGCTTGGCACGGAAGGGGGCTAAGAGTTCCGACAATGCGATCCGTACGATTCGCAGCTGTCGGGAAAGGCCATGTACAAAGGGCTTTTGAAAGAAAATGACACTATACGTTACCGGCGCCAAGATCTCCCGCTCGGCCGGTCCGATATGTTTTCTCAAGAATAGATACTACTAAGATACTGTCCCATTTGGGAGCGTGGGGCCTGAACTTTCTGAAGTGTGTGGTGCAGAGGAGGGTACGGACGGATAATCGGTGGGTTGAGGGTGTTGGAACTAGCGGCGGATAATCGGGAAGCAGCGCCAGGGTACGGCGGTCGCTCGGCGTCGACCAAAATGCTGACGTTGAGCCGGCCGAAAGGGGGCATCAAGAGAACAAGAGCGAGGAGGATTGTCGCGTCGGGAGGAGCGGCGAGGTTTGGCGGCGGGTAGTTTCTCAAGATCAACCGCCGCCGGAAACCCCGGTACGGAGGGTTTAAATAATTTCCGCACCCCCGCGGCCTTTTTGGGTCCGGCCATTGCGACCGTGCACTACCCCACCGCTACCCACTATCGCTATGCACACATAAGATTAGAGGGTGCGAGCCCGGATAATCGCGGAGGCCCGCACTCGGAAAAAGGGAGCTTGATGGACGCGCAAACGGTGGGTGGAGGGTACGATCGATGGCTGATTTTCCAAACAAGTACCCAGGTGCCAACACAGCAAAAGCCGGGGGAACGGCCGGGAAAACTTTTCAACTCGGCGGCAAGAGCGCTAGCTTTTTTCTGTCTAGCTGTCTCGGTCCCCCCACCTGCCCTTGAGGTGACGGGGGACCTCGGCTAGGAGGAAATGTCGCGACGGGAGGAGCGGCTACGACCTTGGGGCGGAGCTTACGGAGTGCGACGGCGGGATCGACGAGCAACTGCGTGAGGAGGGGTATTTCGCTAGCCTTTCCCCTCCTTTCTCATGCAAGACCAAAGTCAAGCGGGAGCTAGATTAGGCCAGCCCGTCGACCCTCTCGAACGCCGATCGGCCTAGGCCGGTCGGCAACCCGGTTCGGTGGGAGCCGGCCACCGGGTTTGTGTTTTTTGTGTGTGTGTGTGTGTGTGTGTGTGTGTGTGTGTGTGTGTGTGTGTGTGTGTGTGTGTGTGTGTGTGTGTGTGTGTGTGTGTGTGTGTGTGTGTGTGTGTGTGTGTGCGTGGCATTGGAAGTGTGTTTGTGTGTCCGCATGTTTGTGCATATGACATCTAAACCTGTGCTTGGAGCATGGGAGAAAGGGATGGAAAGAGGCCAAGAGGGGTGTGTGAAGAGACGCACGCACACACATACACACACGAAGTACTGCATTATGTATTTCGTGTGTTTGTGCTCGTGTGATTTTGTGTGTTGTGGGGGTGGGGGGGAAGGGGGTGAGAGTGTGTGTGTAGAAATGCGTGTTCTTTTTGTGCGTGCAATTGTAAGTGTGTTTGTATGACTGCATGTATGAAATATGAACCTATGCTTGCACTGGAGCGTGCCATCGTGGGAGAAAAAGAGATAGAAAGAAGGGGCGGGAGGGGCACACATGCAGAGAGACACACACGTACGCGATGCTTTTGGATATATTTCTTGTTTGCGTGTAATGAGTGTTTGTATCTATGTTTGTGTGTGTGGAAATGTGTTTGTGTGTGTTTGTGTGTTTGTGTGTGTTTGTGCAAGTGTGTGCGTGCGTGTGTGTATGTGTGTGTGCGTGTGCGACTGTGCGTGTGTTTGTCAACCTCTGCGTGTGTGGCCCCCTTCCCTCCCCTTTCCATCTCGTCCTCCTTCGCTCTAAACACATCGACATGTAGTTTTTACATCCCTTTCTCCCTATGTCTAAACACAAGAGTGGAAAGTGGAAACACCACCGTAGGAAAACCGGCGCTAGCTGTAGCCGCCGCTGCCAATGTGTCTCCATACACATGCGTGACCAAATAACGACTCAATCAGTGGGCCACTGACATATGGGGCGTTCGAGAAAAACGAACTAGGAATCTAGTCAAAAAATTAAAGGTAACCGGACCCCGCATCGAATGGACGAGCTCTCGGGATGACGTGATGTCGGACCACGCCTTTCGTCGCGGATTAAAGACAAAGAAAACTTTTGTTGTCGTGTTGGAGCGACTCGGACCCTATTTGAAGGTGGGTGAGCACTACGCCATGGTGTCTATATGCGGCGGAGGAAGTACCGGGACTAGTTGGGAACTCCGACGACTTTTTGCGAGGTGGTGGGACGAGCGGGGTTGGTGGCCCCCATTCACGGCCACACTATGCGAATGAGCCGAGATTGGATATACAAATCTCCTAAATGTGAAAAAGTCGCTATGAAGAAAAATATGCTTCTATAACTCGTGAAGTTGTATGAATAGTCGCGAGCGCTGGTCCGCTAGAAGGTGCCCGCCATGTTGGGCGGCTGGTCTCTTGCGACGATGGCATCGAGCCGACGCGCGAAATGGTAGAGTTTAAGGACCTGGAAGGGATTTAAAAGCGATATCAATACAAAAGTTAGTACGGCGGGGCGGGATGGGGGGGGGGGGGGGGGGGGGGGGTGGCTGCCACCCTTCACTGAAATTGCATACGCCGGGAACCGGTGTAAACGCACCGCGGTAGGTAGATAATTTCACTTTTTGCGACGTGGCGGCCGTACACCGATTATCAGTGTACGGGAGACGGCAGAGCGGTAGCGCGGGAGCCCATGCCCTATACGGGCCTGCATGTTGCCCTAACCCTTCACGCTACCAAGTCACTAGATCAGCAAATCCGAAATTTAAGCTGTGTTGGGGCTCACTTATGCCAAAGATGTGGATCACTTACAGAATTTGGATTTGGTAAGGGCTGAGCGACCAGTCCATCGGGAGTCCAGCTAGTCGGTACAGATGGCCGCGAACGTTTACTGTTAGATAGTCGCGCTGCTCTGGCACGATGCCCAGCGCGTAGAACCCGTCTTTGAGGTCGAACGAGAACATGTAGTCGCCCTTTCGAGTCAGATGACGAACGCCTAGCAAAGACCCCATCCGTAGTCGCTTTCTGACGCAGAAGCTGTTCTGGTGTCGTAGGTCGACGATAAATCGCCACTGATTGTTGCCGGGCTTGGCGACTAAGAAGAGTCTTGATACGTACTTGCTGTAGGTGGTGCGTTCCCAGGCTCCCGTCTCCACGAAGCGCGCGAGCTCGGCCTCGACAAAGGTGAGCTGCTCGGGGGTGGCATCCAGCAGTGAGATGCCTTGGTTGAACGGGGGTGGGGGTCGGTTGTTTAGGAAGGGAATAGTGACGCCCTCCCGGATCCACCGTAAGACTTGTCCGCTCGCGCCGATATCTTTCCAGGCTTGCCAGTTTCGCCGCACGCGATGACGCATGTAGTTTGAATCTGAGTTGCATGAATCGGCGCGGCGGGTCACCCCGTCATTCGTCCTTGTCGGCCTCGGTCTTCTTGTGTGCCTTGTCGGTAGGGGGGAGGGGGCGGCCGCTCGTGCGGTCCTTAGCAGGCTTGGCCTTGGTTTTGTCCGGCTTGTCCGGCTTATCGTTCGGCATGTCCGGTTTGTCTGGTCTAGGCTTGTCGGCCTTGAACTGGGCAGTTGCTTGCGCTTTTGCATCTGCTGTGATGCTGACTTCGAGTCGTTTGTCCTCCTGGGCTGCCAGGAGTCCGTCGACGACGTTGCCTCCACGGTCGGAGGCGACCGTGTCGAAGCACCGTGAGTAAACGAGACGCTCCGCGACGCGTTCTTCTCCGTTGAGAATCTTCTTGGCCTTGAAGCGTCTGATGTAGGTGAGTCGCGCTTCCCCCGCTGAGGCCACTGCTTGATTAGTACGTAGTGCTGCGTCGACGAGGGAGTAGGCGTAGGTTGTTTCGTCGGGGGTAGAGGTGACCGAGCGAAGCGTTTCCATAGCAGTTTCGAGTGCCGCGTTAGCGGCGGCCGTAAATACACCATAGCAGAGCAGGTGTCGATACTCGTCGCGGGAAGAAATTCTCGCGTTGTCCGTAAAAAATTTGTCGGCCTCGTCGTGTCGAGGGTTCCACATGCACGGGACTGTTGTGCCAGATGGGGGTAGGCAGTCCGCGAACGTACGGGACGCGAATTCTGACCACTCTCTAGGGTCGATGTACTCTAGAGGGGAGTTTTACTGTCAACTGGTAGAGCGTCGAGCTCGAGTCGTCCACCCGCAGCGCTGTCGGAGTCGGTTGTGGGGATGGCTGAAGTAGTTGGTTTTGTTGACGCGGTTGCGACGGATAGAGTTTCGACCTGGGCTGCTAACTGCTGAACAATTTGTGTTAGCAATTGCAGCTGGTCTGGCTGCTGATCCGGCGCGTCACCGGGCGCAACGTAGAGGTCAGTAGGCAATACCAGGCGGTCTGCCATTTGGACTGAAGGAGTGTGTTTCGTGCGTCGTGCAGGAGACTCAAGTGATCAACACCTTGCGTGGCTAGCAAGAGCCACGATGCCGTTTGCGTGAGCGATAGCTCTCGCAAAAGGCAAAAGGTGGACACACAATCGTTGCTGGTGTGTTATATAGGGTGCGGACATTTTACTGTCCGTGCGCGCGTGGGCGCTTGAACCGTTAGGGAGATGTAGCGTCGGAGGTAACGCATGTAACGGAGGTAACGCC
This sequence comes from Tetraselmis chui, assembly GCA_026401115.1. Lineage (NCBI taxonomy): Eukaryota > Viridiplantae > Chlorophyta > Chlorodendrophyceae > Chlorodendrales > Chlorodendraceae > Tetraselmis > Tetraselmis chui. The sequence continues at coordinate 14,003 of JAPMLY010003622.1, read as the reverse complement.
GGTTACTTCGTAATTTAGCCCTGTAATTCAAACCTCTATATTACTAATATGACCAAAAAGCCGGATGGCTGAGCTGGACACTACCATCCCCAGATTCGAACCCGCGTCACTAATTAGCCTGAGAAGTATCGCCATAAGAATCAAGGAACGTTTCCTCGAAGTTCCGCTCCGTCGTATTTGCATAGCGAATGACTGTACTACACTGCGTGTACCTGTACACACGTGCTGCTGGTGAATGCGCCCCGCCAATAATATAAAAAAAATTCTTCTTTTTTTAGCGCCCCCGGGCCGGGATGTGGGACTTGGCATCCATGAAGTCGGGCTCACTGACTTCACACTGCAATCACCCGCGTCTATTGCCAGAGCCAGCCAGGCGTGTACTCTTCGATTCATTCATCTGCAAATCTACGTTCGTTTTCGATACGGGTTCCGCTAGGACGGGCGCACCGCATCTCGCCCCGCGCGAACGGACTGGTGCATTGTCGGCAGTACACACTATCAAAGCTCAGCAACTCTCCGCAATCTGTCTAGCTTGACGACATGGCGACTCCACTCTCCGAAGACCACAACCTACAGGTCCCCTCCTTATTTTGTATTAATATGTTGTCAATTCGCTCATGAATCCACTTATCGCAGGTTCTCTTTTCTCCGCGCCAGACGAGCGGGCGCGGCAGTCGGGCGCGGCCTCGTCAGCAATGCTGATCGTGTATAGATTTGCCGGAAATAAGTGGTAAGAATAATGATAGCATTCGTCGTGACGCCACTGACACCAAGTATCCCGTGGGCTGTACGCGGCGCAGGTGCAGGGGTACCTTCGTTTCGCCAAGTTTAAGCGGAAGCAGCACCTGCGCGAAGTGGGCGCGACGGTGTCCGATTTCGCAGAGTACCGGGTGCAGGAGAATGAGGTGTACACTACAAAAGAGGCGCGCGCGCTGCTGGCGGACTGCCGGGAGGCGGTGCTCCAGCGGGTGGAGACGGAGCTGGAGAACGCGACGTACGCGAGCGGCCTCCTCCTGCACCTGCTGTTCGAGCAGGCGGAGATGGCGGACCTTGTGATGACAGCGGACACCAACGAGCTAGAGAACGAGATGCTGCTCAAGCGGATTGCGCAGTCGGCGGAGGAGGCGATGGCGAAGCCGGCGTCGCTTTTCGCCCGCAAACCTCAACGCCTCAACAAACTCGGTACGCACGCACGCCCGTGCGCCTGTCCCTGCCCTCCCTCACCCTTTACTCTGACCCCCGACAGCATACCCGCATCTGTGGACTGTCATTATTTTCGCTGTCGAGACGGTGTCTTTGTATCGAGAGTCACAGAAAAGGAGGGGGGGTTGAGTGGCTGGAATATTGGAAGCGGTGACGCACAGAAAGATGGAGCGTCACATCATTTGTCTTTCATCCCGGATGTGATGTGGACGTTGGGGGGGGGGGAGACAGAGGAGGTGTGGCCGGGGAGGTTGGCGATCATTGGGTATTTATGTTTGTGTGATGAAGGCGGGTTGAGGGATGTTTGATTGGCAACACGGCTGCATTTGTGGCTATGTTTCCTATTGTAGGGTTACGTGGCGGATGTGGCTGGATTTGATGGGGGTCAAGGTAGCAGGAGGGGTGAGTCTGTCGATGGGATGGGGATGGGGCAAAGGGATGTGGTGCTGGGACTGTGTAAGGAGGGCGCGGATTTTTATTTCTGGCGATTAGGTTACTGAGATGGTTTCTATTGGATTGGATTGATGTGGAGTGTGGGAACACAATGCACAAAGGGGTCGAGGGGATGGCGTTGTTTTGTGATGGCATGTTTGCTGGTTGACGGCATGTTTCGACATTGGATTGGTTTGGCGACTCTTCTCACAGGGGATGAGAGGTGTGTTGCCAGGACCATTGGCATTAGGGATAGTAGAACTGGAGCTGCCGCGTGATGTGTTAACCGTGTGTGTGTGTGTGTGTGTGTGTGTGTGTGTGTGTGTGTGTGTGTGTGTGTGTGTGTGTGTGTGTGTGCGTGGGTGTGTGTGTGTGTGTGTGTGATTGTGTGTGTGTGTGTGTATGTGTGCGCGCGCGCGAGAGCGAGAAACAGAGAGAGAGAGAGACAGAGAAAAAGTGTACGCGGGTGTGAGAGAGAAAGAGGGGGTGTGCGTGTGTGTGTGTGTGTGTGTGCGTGAGTGTGTGTGTGTGTGTGTGTGTGTGTGTGTGTGCGTGAGTGTGTGTGTGTGTGTGTGTGTGTCTATGTGTATGAAGTCATAGGTCATTGATGTTTGGCTATATTGATGGGCTATTTCTTTGTGATCAAGCCTTAAATACTTTCCATGCCAGTTCGAGTCCGATTGCAAGTTGGACTTCTGCGGCTGGAGATCTGTCCTGACTCATAGCCTGCACATTTTCTTATGTTTTCGAGAGGGGTGTGAAGGGGATTTCAGCGGTCTCGATGACGTGGCGATCGATTTACTCTTTACATGCCTGAGTCTTCAGCTTTTTGGAGCTGTAGGTTGTTTAAGCGGGGCGTCTCACTTGGCAGGGCGGGAGGGACGGAATCGTATGTGTGCTACTTTTCACTTTGCCGCGATAGAATTAACGAATGTTGATGGTTTGGGTGTAAACCCTAGACATATGATCCCTGTTGAATGGGGTGCAAGGCTCGAGCTTTACGTGCCACTTGTCTCTATACTCGCTCCCCATCAGGGCGTTAATATCGCTGCAGTGCGACGGAATGCGTAGTCCCGGTATTACATGTTCTGGGCAAATGAGTGACAGTTGTTGATTCGTGGTGAGGTTTCCAACCAAAAACGCGGCCTCGGGGCGTTCCTGTTGCAGTGGGTCGGGGAGCGCGGTGCGAGGTGTCTTTGCATTTGGAGTTAAGCAGCGGGGGTGATGGGTTTGATTTGGTTGGGGGGTGGGATGGAGGGACGGGCGCCTTGTCTCCCCACTTCTCCAGCTGCCCGCGTCACATCCTCATGACATGGACGTGAAACACAGTTGGCGATTTGACCAGCTAATGCGAAAGGGAGTTGAATGCATTGCAAAATACGTGCTGTACAAACAAACGAAGGAAAGTAAAACGAGTCGATGAGTAAACAGATCCATCACTGATGCGACGTGCATCTGACTAGTGCTCTGCCGTCGCCGTAGCAAGGAGGGTTGCTGCACTAGGGTAACTGAAAGCTGTAACAAAAACTCGTGGATTTGTTTCCTCTCATTCGCTCCTCATTGCAGTCATCTGAATAAAACGTTTTTAGGGTTTGTGGAGTTTCTAGGCCTTATCGGGTTTGTGTTTGCTTTTTACCCGCCGCTTCTTGTGGGTGCAGGCGCGGACACGGTGTCGGACGCGCGGGTGCTGCACGAGCGCGACAGTTTGCGGTCGCAGGTGAAGGCTCTGGAGGAGAAGGTGCGGGAGCTGAACCTGACGGCGGCCGGGAATCAGTCGGCGGCGGAGGCGGGGGAGGTGGCGCGGGTGAGGGAGCAGCTGGAGGAGAGCGAGCGCGCGCTGGCGGCGGAGAGGGCGAAGGCGGCCAAGCTTCTGCAGAGCATGCAGGTGGGGGGAATATTAGGGCTATTAAAACCCTAACATCACATCTGGCACATGTTGACCGCTCACTGTAGCAATCCTACTGCATTGATTTGCTACAGTGTGTGTGTATGTATGTGCGTGTGTGTGTGTGTGTGTGTGTGTGGTGTGCTCAGCTTGTTTGGATGTTCGGTATCATAAATGCGATATTATGAATTGAAAGATAGTAACATAGATAGGTTGTGGATGAAGTATTGTGAATTTCTGTGGTTTAGGGTTAGTGATAGGTTTTATTTCAGTAAAGTACCAATTGCCGATGATTTGTTGATGCCGACGAAGGGTGTTTCATTTTGGAGAGAGGACTTGAGTTTGGCGCTCGACACGGACCACATGCACAACTTGTTTCGGTGTTTTGTTTTTCTACCAGTCAGTTGTCGTTCCGTGTGGAGTTCCTCCGGGATGGAAGGATGTGCTGCTGATTAATAATCGACTGTGCTCAGGCCTCAAAGTTTGTTGCTCTTCTTTATTTTGCTCATTTTGGTATGCGTTGTCATCGCATTCATTTATTTTCACAGGTTTGATATAGAAATTATTGTCGACTGTGCAGCATTGTAGCGATTGTTTCTGTTTTTACGAATGGCTGATGCATCAATCGATCGCTTCTGTTCAGTGATAATGTGTCCCCCGCGTCATTTAATCGCACTCAATGACTCTCCCTCAATCAATGCGCAGCGAAAGGTGTGCTACCATTTCCAGATTACATGTTTTCAGTTTCCTTCCATTCGAAGGCTTGGAATTTTAACGGTTTTTTAAGCCCGAGGGCCACTCCGCTCGAATTTTGCATTTTCTCTCGGAGAATTGGCGTTTATGTGTCTCTATACATCAAGACTGCTGAGACTCGCTTAATGCATATATCCCTTGTTTCTTCACGGTTATAGAAGTGACGGACCAATCAATGGAATAAAATTCATTCCACTACAAATCAAAACTTTTCTTAATTCGCCTTTGCCAATTGATTCCGGGCAAACTCCTCACATGAGCACGCAACACCTGTTGCTTTGCACTGCCCCGTCCCAACTTTGAAATGTGTATATGGTAGACACACACACTGCGAATACCATTCTGAGAGTTATCATAATTGCATTGTCCGTTATCATCACTCAGCTGCCATTCGGATTTTATAGTTAATAGTTAACTGTTATATTGGGTTTTTTCTTTTTTCCCTGGCAGGCCTCCGCAGCGAGTGGATCGACGGGCGGCGCAAAGGAGTTGGAGGAGATGAAGCTGGAGTTTACGCTGGAGGCGGAGGAGAAGGAGAGGCAGCACGCGGGGGCGCTGGCGGAGGCAAAGAAGAAGAACAAAAAGCTCAAGGCGGAGCTGGACAAATTGACGGACGACGTGCGGCTGTCGAGGCTGGAGGCCAGCAAGGCGGGGGAGGCGGCGAACGCGGCAGAGGGGCGGCTCAGCGAGTCGAAGCAGTTTCAGCAGATGCGGAAAATCATGCAGCAAAAGAGCGAGGAGGTGACCAAACTGAGGCGGCGCCTGGCAAAGTACGAACCCGAAGATGTGGCGGACGCTGACGCTTAGGGCAAATAACCTAACTAAGCCCCACGTCCTCTGAAAAATGAAAGAAAAACCAAATGATGCGTGAATTTGTCACACCTCTATTTAACTCACAGGTGGGTGGCCGAGTAGTCACCGCCGCTCTCAGCGGACGAGGGTAATCTATGATCCTGTGGATTCATATACATATGAAGACTCGCCTTGCAAAATGCGCAACTCGCGCGTGCACGACTCACGTAAATTGAGCCGAGTGTCATGTCTCTCGCCATTTTCATTGTCTTGTAACTAGTTATGCGCCGGGACTTGTTCGCATATGGTACGAGTGCGGTCGCGGCTGAGAGAATGCCACCTGGGGTCGTTATCATCGATAGGCATCATGCAGCGCCAAAGTATGGGAGGTGCGCGTGAGTGTGCGTCTCGGTTGTCCTCCGCTATTTTCAATTTTTTTGTAACTAATAATGCGCCGAGGCTGGCGAATATTGGGTACGAATACGGTCACGGCGGATTAACCGCCCCCTTTTTTTGTCGGCGTTCTAGTAAAAGGTGCAAGTGAAGGTGGCTGAGACGGAAAGTGGAAATGAAGTGAGAGAATGGCTACAATAGTCACCGTGAGGTGGCTATGAATAAATAGTCTACACTCCTCCACAAAATTCCGGACAAGATTTCGCACCTTCGCAAGTAGAAAATGTAATAATGTGTCGATTATATTGACAAAAATCCAGGCAATGCTTTTGCGCCCGAAGTGGAATGCGCCGACAACTTTGAGGGGCGAGTTCGAACACTGCCGGGCATGTGTACTTGGGGTTATAGCGCCCGCACCCGTGCGGCATCTGCGGCACGCTCTTTCAAACAGTCGCCGTGCTTGGTAGACGAAAAGAGTAACGGGCGCACAACGCCGCAATATGAACGCTGATGCGATGGTCGCGCAAATATAATGCATAGGCGACGGAGGGAGGAGGTGTTGGGCAGGCCGCTGTGGGGGAAACGCAAGAAATCGCGTATGCAGACTTACTACCACCGATATGTGCACAACCCAAGGGCAAGCCGCTTTCGGCCACAATGTTCAAGCGATCATAACTTACTCATTTATTGTCAAAACTTCTTGTAACAGGTACCGTTGGACGCGTCTGTTCAATGCGCGTCGAACGCACCTACTCCGGAGTTCAAACTCTCAATAATCGATTTGTTATGAATTATTGTAATTTACGAATTATTCCGGCACAGCTGAGCCGCAGTGCCAAGTAACACCCATCCAAGTCGGCTCACCTCCTGAGACGATTTGTGCGGGGTTTGTCGATATATGTCTACCAATTCTTCATTCCTATTGACCTCCGAGCCTAATTCCCGACGCGTGCCACGCGTGGGGCGGATGTGGTTGGCACAAGCACATACCCAAGCATTCCAAACACCACCGTCAACGTGATGCGTCCTTAACGGCCAAGTTGGACCTCGCCCCTCCCCTAAGCCAATCGCCCTCGCATTTTTACAGCGTGCAGTGTTTATCCAAACCTCCGCCATGTGCGTTTTTGCTCGCTTGCTTTCCAAAGAATCACCCGTGCCAGCGGCGTGAACTTCCGTGCTCTATTCACACTCCCGCAAACCAAGCCTCGCGCATTGAACACGGCACCCACGCCTCCAAACCCCCTCCAAAAAGCCCCCAAAAATACGGTTATGTGGAACACAGAGAAGTATGCAGCTTGGTATGAGCTCTTGAGCAATGCCCAAGCGTGGCGCTCAGAATGACGTGTGTAGTTCAGACAATTTCCCGGGAGTTTATGGGCTTAATTCGACAAAACTCCACCGACAACACCCGCTCTTAGCTGAGGTCTAACCACCCCGGATGGCGGCTTACTGCTTGCTTCGCGGCTCTCCTACAATTGGGTGGTACTCGGGTATCGTCGTGCTTGACGTGGTGAGAGGGGAGCGTGTTCTTGACTAGCTTATGCTTAACATAATGCATGTCCGGACTTTTGTGGAGGAGTGGAGCTGCCTTGGCGGAGTGGTGGATTGATAGGTGGGTATTTATAGTGCAGCTATGGAAGTGGCACTGGTAGATGGTGAAGCTATGAGAGTGTTTCTAACAGATGGTGCTAATGCTGCACGTAGAGGTTGACAGCCGAAAGGTGTCTCTCGCCGTCCATGTCCCTCACGCGGACACCGTCTTGCGCGGTTTGTCCGCCGCCGCAGACGGTGTGGAGGCCGCTTCTTCCTCGGCTGGGATGCCTTCTCCTACCACGGCGCTCTCCACCCGCGCCATGGGCCGCAAGCGTCCCCGTGCTTCCTTGAGCGGCGCGTGAGGCGCCGCTTGTCGCCTCCACTTGCTGCATTCTCGGCGTTGCTTAGGAATTTCCCTAGTTTAATCTCCTAGGTTTTTGCACATTGTTGTGCTTCCTTTTGCCGTGCTTTGGATTCCGTGATCCTCTTGTCACTCTTGCCCTTTTGTTACCCATCCCTTTTTCCATGTCCGTGCTCATGTTGTTCTTCGTGTAATCCATCATCTCACAACTGACTGGCAGTTCATATATCATGTGGTATGCGGGACAGTCAATACCCGCCTGATGTAGAAATTATACGTACACATAGATGCCGATGGAAGTGATGGCCGGCATATGGGTAATGTCTCAACATGCGTCTCGTTTTGGTTTACCTACTTCCTCTCTCACTCTCTTTTCGCGGAGGCCCCATTACTACTATGATTTATCAACTTTAAAAGTGCGCCGTCGCGAAATGCATCTTTGCTACAATGCATTCCCACTCTCTCCCTCCTCGCCCCCCTCAACCACGACCGCCCCCTCCTCCGCTTCTTCCTCGTTTCCCCCATCCCCCGCTTCCTCCCCCATCTGCCGATCGTTGGGCCTGCCCTCCAGCCCAGCAGCGCCCCCCGCCACCGCCCCCTCTTCACCTGATTGCAGCTTTGCGACCAACCACGCCGGCACCTGCGCAGCGGCACACCGCGACTCATGAGAACCCTTGCGATTTGCAGCAGCTCACCAAAACTTCCCCCGATTTCATTGGTGCACAACTTCAGATTACGACGAAAACCTCATATTATTTCTTTTGAAGAGATCAATGGTTAGCAACGTCAGTGATGAAGCACTGCGGACGGTGCGACTAAAAAACATTATCCGCAGGGTGAGCACCATAAGGAAGGGTGTATTTCCTTATGGCACGCGGATGCGCAGACCCCAAGGAGATGTTTCAATAATTTCAAATAATGCAGCCATTCTGGTTATGTCAACAGAAAACAACGGATGCCTCAACAGACCTTCAATGAACATTGATAGAAGTGCCCAACCAAGACAAGAGATGGACATGAAAAAAATCGGGAGGCGGTGACTTGAGCTTGTTCGCTCGAGATTGCAACGTTATTCCGTATACTCTTCTCAAACCCTAAAAATGCTACAGGTGTTGCTGATTACAAGCTACGAATTACGTGCACCTGCAGAAAAAAGTGGACAACGCACGCATTAATTTCAAAACACTACACACCCTTCAAACCCTGCACGGGTTGCAAAGAACGACGACTGCCGATGAGCCCCGAAAAAAAGTGTGTCGAAAACAATTGTAATAGTGGCCTCAGAGGTGTTCAGAGCGGTGAAAATTAGTGGCGTCATTGGACTTCCATTAATAAAAACAAAGTGCCGCTTGCCAGAATGAAATTTCATGCACGTTACAATGTCACCACACACTGTTTAACTGCTTCAACCCGATACCAAAATGATAAAGAAACATAGAACATAATAATAATAGTAATTGTTGTCTCAGCAGAGATATTTTCAATATGTCCAATTGTCTACTGCGATATCTGTACACAATCTATTCAGTCGACCCAACAAAAATGGGAAGCGGGGTCAACAGCACACCCACCTCCCGCTTCCCCTCCCTCGCCGCCTCCTGCAGCTCCGCCAGCGGCTTCATCACCCCCTGCTTGGTGTACATCCATTTGTCCTCCCACGTCTGCATGCACCGCCCGCACTTCATGTCGATCTGCCGCCTGGCCATGTCAAAGAGAAGGCCGTCCCAACGTGTCGCCAGACGGTCCAGCTCCACGCTGCCCTTCAACACAGCCAGGTTGAGCCTCGACCGCTCCTCCATCTCCTCGCGGCGGCTGTAGCAGCGGCCGCGCTCCGCGCTGCGGGAGCAGTCCTCGAGGTACGGCATCAGCTTGGCTTCCAGGTCGCCAAAGTTAAGGTCCATGTTTATCACGAAGGTGCCGTTGTAAATGTTTGGGTAAGACTGAAGCTTGTGCGCGTAGGGCTTCACCTGTCACCCGCCCCGCAGATGAGACAAGCGTCATGACACATCACGGCCCATCGAAAGGGCTGAGCCACAAGACTTCACAACTCGAGACACCGCATCTCCCAACACATCACACAACGCCTCCTTATGCAATACCAAACAATATCACATCAACTACACTGAAAACGTCTCCCTCTCTCTCTCTCTCCCTCACACACACACACACACACACACACACACACACACACACACACACTTACTCGCGCAAGCACACTCACACACACACTTACATACAGAGATACATACAGAGATACATACAGAGATACATACATACATACATACACACATACATACATACATAGATACATACATACATACATACATACACACGTAGTAACACGACATGTACACACGGTCACTTTAACCGCACGTCACACAGAATGCGCACATGTAACACTTTAACTCTGCAACCACGCGCACTAAGCTTCCAAACATATGCACACAAAAATACGTGATATCCATATGATGCGCATATCCAGACACATGCAAACTGCTACACTCATACATCCACATGCAACACAAAATCACGCGCAAAGTCAGTGATGGAGAAAGTACGCACGCATATCTGCTTCCCAACTCTCACACACACACACACACACACACACACACACACACACACACACACACACACACACACACACACACACACACATCCACACACGCTTTCCATGTGCATCATTCTGACAAATGTAACCAGGAACCCACATGAGCGGTGCCATTTCTTTTATCTATCACTCCGACCACATTCAAAATGTCGAGTCCAAGGGGGGGATGAATTGTAAGGGTGATTCGTGACATGAAAGCGAATGAGGGGCAGTGTGATGTCGCACCAGGATGGCCCCGCTCAGGATGGACTCGTAGTCTTTGCCCGAAAACTCCCCCAGTCCAAAGGGGCTCACGAAAAACTTGGTGTCCTTCAGGATCTGCAGGAAGTGCTCGTAGGGGAGGTGGCCCAGCGTCTTGGCGTGGTGGTGCGGGATGAAGAGGCGTAGGTGTGGGTACTTCTTCTGCAGCGCCTCGATCGCGGTGAGAGCGGCGCGGCGATGGTCGTTAACGCCTCCTGAGTCGCGCGAGCCGCCCTCGTTGATGGTCCCTAGAAAAACGACATCGTACTTTCTGGGCGGCGAAAACACGAGAAGGGGGGGGGGGGGGGGGGGGGGGGGGGGGGTTAGGAAGACAAATCGGTATTTCGTAAAAAGGGCAGGGCAAGGCTATCAAAAAAAAACAAAGAATAGCTTAAGAAATCAAGTCGACCCTTCTGTGGATCCATTGAACCCGCGTTGGCTACAGAGATTCTTCCGCAGGTGGCACTAACGTAGAATCCAGTGGAACAAAACAGAACACAAAATAACCAAACGACATTGAAGGATGGGGTGAGCTTGAGAGGTAGCCACAAATACATCTGCGTTTCAATCAATAAAACAGTTGGGTCCACTGCACCGATGCCACCCCCCTCCCTACTCCGTTTCCTCTCTGACGACCACTCACCTGTCGTAAAACTTTTTATCCAGCCACTGATCCACCTCTCGCTTGAACGCGGGCAAAAGGCGCGCAAACCTGACGAGCGCAGAAATGTGAGCGTAGTTGCAGAAACCAAGCCTTCACATGAGCAATACTTTGACGATATATTGTAACATGAGAGGGCGGGGAGGGGGGGGGGGGGCTCACGGTCGGTGGCCCCCGCAGTCGAGGGGATATCGCCATCGGTAGATCTGTGGGATAGCGACGTGAACCTGCAGCGTATGAAAAGGGGATATATCTCAACGAGTACCTCCAACGTTCGCAAATCACACACACACACACACACACACACACACACACACACACACACACACACACGCACACATACAGCACACATACACACGCACACATACAGCACACACACACACACACACGCGCGCGAACACACACACACACACACACACACACATACATACGCATGCACACTCACGGACATTCACACTCACATACGCGTACACATTTTCAGAGATAAGCTCTCTCACGAGACACACACACACACACACACACACGCGCGCGCATAGCGCGCGAGAGCGCGCGCACGCACGCACATGAGCGCACGAAGCGAAAATGACATAGCACACACGGTCACTTTAACCGCACGTCACACAGAATGCGCACATGTAACACTTTAACTCTGCAACCACGCGCACTAAGCTTCCAAACATATGCACACAAAAATACGTGATATCCATAGGTTGCGCATATACACACGACACACACGCACACACTGCTACACACACACATCACACATGCACACACACACACATCACACACACGAAGTCAGTGATGGACACACAGTACACACACATACACACACACACACACACACACGCACACACACACACACACACACACACACATACGCGCGCGCGCGCATATACCAGATACAGTCGCATTGACACGCAGGCACGCGCGCGCACGCACACCCACATACACACTCGCGCACGCATACATATACAGTGTCCGAAATGAACCCACATATGCAGTGTGCCTTTCTTTCTTGAAAACAAAGAGATACACAGACAGGCACAGAGGAGGATGAGAACTTGACGATGACCCGACTTGAACTTTGATAAAAGCACATTCAGCAACGCAACAAGTCACACCCCTCCACTTTCAGACACTAAAGACCAATCGAACATCCAACAGCATAGATGCCAACAGGTTGGCATACACATATGTCGCACCCTTGCAACTATTGAAACGCACCTGAGCATTGTGACACACACAAACACACACACACGCTTATACATACATACGCACATAGACAAATACACGCAAATGGGGAAACATACTTACACATAAACGCACACACACGCACACACACACACACACACACACACACACACACACACACACACACACACACACACACAGCGATTCTAGCGCACAGCCTCTCCCCTTTTGTCTTTGTTCCGATGACACCGTTTTGGATGCCAACCTCTCGGCGCGCAGGCGGCGACCTGACGCGGCGGTGGGAGGCCTTCGTGTCGGGCGCGCCTCTGGAGGACTTGGGCCTGGCGATGCCGATGTCAGGCGTATCGGAGCTGATCGTGGCGCACAGCGCGCGGCAGCTGTTGGGGGATCAGTTCGCGGGGGAAGAGCGCGCGGGCGGCTGCCTCTGCATCGGCCTGTACGAGGCCGACCATCGCCGAAAGTTTTCGATGAACAAGATGCTCGCGCGGATGAGCAGCGCGCGCAGTATGAAGTCGACCCTGAGCTCGCTCCGGCGGCGCAGTGAGCTGCAGTCCGCGGTGCTTCGCAAGGTGCTGGAGGACAATATGCGCGCGATGTCGAAGATTTCGTCGAGCTCGCGGCGCGGGAGCCGGCTGGGTCAGCGGCTGATGAGCTTTCGGAACACATTTGAGTCAAAGATGGACTTTTTCAGCTCCGGCAGCGCGCGTTTCTCGTCGGCGAAGAACCTGTCGTCGCGGCGGCAGTCGCGCGTTACCATGGCGGAGGTCTTCAACGCGGGGCGTTACAACGCGGCGGCGGGGCTGAGCGTGCTGTTTCAGTTTATGCCCAAGTTTGTGAAGGCGCGGCTGCAGGACGGCCTCGACCTCACCATGCTCGCCGAGTATCGCCACGTCAGCGTCCTCTTCATCACCGGCTTCCCCGAGGTCCGCCACCCCCGTCAAACATCGCACGGACCCATCCAAACCATGATGTTACAGGCTGCGCGGGAGAAAATGAAAAGGGTCAAAGTGTCCCAACACGGAGTCGAATTTGGGGTTGAATCGATTTCTGAAATGAATTTAAATGGTTAGCGGGTTCCATCGGAATGACTTTCTCCGAAACAAGTGAAGGCTAATTCGCTCTATTTTGGTTTGATCGGATCGAATTTGGAATTTGACACGACGAGTTTATTGTCTACCACATTGCTGGCCTTATTTTGAATGAGTGTGCGAATGAATTTTAAGATCAATTATGCTTTTCCTACTGAACAAACGTGAGTGGTAGTAAATTGTCACACATAATTTCGTTTCGTTTGGTTACATTTTCGCCAATAATAATGCGTGATCACCGGACCCGACCCCCCTCCGAACCCCGCACCTCCCCTCCCCTCCCCAAAGCTGTTTTGAAATTTATGTGCAAAAATGCTGCGAATCTGCCGCAGTCCAATGGCAGCAACCCGGAATGGCTCAAGCGGCTACAAACCGCACTTGGCCAGGTCATCGACCACGCAGAGGGCTGCTGTGGGGGCGCCACGCGTCAGGTGACCGAAATAACCCTAATCCCTCTCGCGTCGCGTACAGTCCACACCCACTCTGCTTTCCTGATGATGCTTTTACACCCCCTGGAGTCCACTCATGTGTCGCTGATGCGTTTGTCTACCCTGGGATGGCGTGGACACGAATGGTCGGAAATTGAATGGCTGTGCGCGCAGATTACAATTGACGAAAAGGGGCTCGCGGCGATTTTTGTGTTTGGGCTCGCGGGCTTTGCGACCCGCAACCACGCGGAGCGCTGCGCGATGGCGGCACCCATGGTGCTCGACATTCTGGAGGCGGTGCTGCCGTGCAGCGCGGGCGTCGCGAGCGGGCAGTGTTACTGCGGACTGGTGGGGAACCCGATGTCGCGCTGCGAGTATGCCGTATTAGGAGGTACGCCCCCCATTCGCCCCCTC
>JAPMLY010003621.1:0-12564 GCA_026401115.1 Tetraselmis chui | reverse complement strand
GAGAGGGAGAGAGATAAGGGCACACACACACACACACACACACACACACACACACACACACACACACACACAATAGAATGAAAATGCTGGAGCATAAAGAGGGACAGGATAACTTGAGTCGTGAGGGAGTCATACCGGCCAAGCGCCTGTGAGGTCATAATTACTCATATCTCCAAGAATACACCGCGTAAAGTCCAAAACCTGTGGCGATGAGGTGTGCTTAGCCTTGACACATGTTTGGATGAACAGCATAAACGAAAAAACAAAGTAACTCTGATTCAACAATGCCATGATATACCTGCCGCCATGTGTCCTCGCTGATAGTCAACACACCCGATTCATCCCTGATGAATGTAAGCCAGCGCTCCAGGAGTCTAAAGCGGCCGTTTAGCATGAGGTGCCAGGCTGCAATAGCCCTGTCAACCTTTACAGGAAGAAAAAACCGCCAAGCACCAATCCAAACATCGAGTCAAGACAGAGGACGAGGGGGTATTGCTATCACGTCAATGTGATGCGAAGAACTGAGAGGGAGCGCGTTGGGGTTGGGAGCGTGGAAGGGGAGCAGGTGCGCTGACCGGCATGTTCCTTTTCCCCGCGTCTCGGCAGATCCAGAATGCGAAGTGGTACACCACTGCGAATCGAGCGCTGTCCATCGTCTGTGCCAAAGAGAGAGCAATGAAGTCGGCTGATGATGAAGCTCATAAGCGCAGCACTGAGGTCTCTAGCAGTGCAAGCAGATTGTGTGTTTACTTGTGTGTTATGTCTATTTGTGTGTGTGTGTGTGTGTGTAGGTGAGAGAGAGAGAGAGAGAGGGAGCGAAGTGTGTGTGTGTGTCTGTGTGTGTTTGTGTGTGTGTGTGTGTGTGTGTGTGTGTGTTTCTGTGTGTGTGTGTGTCTAAGCGTGTGGATAGTGTACCTCCCATTGCCACTCAGATCGCATTAGCCTCAGCAGGTCAAGCGCGCGGTCACTGCACAGCACAGCAGCGGACACAGGGTCACTTCTACTTCCCTGCGACCTGAGCTGAGGAGTGCTTGGATCATAGTGTATATATACTTTCATAGGTACCAGCCATGTGAATGAAAAGGGGGGATCACTTACCCGTGCAAGCCCTGTCCTTGCACGTGACACTGAAGCTCCTGAAGCTGCGCTCGCATCATTTCAGTGGAGCTGTTGGATGAAAGTGCTACGGAGGAAAGACAACGGAGGGCCAAGTCAGTCGTTAACACTGCTTTGCTGTTAACCTTGAAGGTCCAGCCTCCGCCACCTCTCTACGATCAGCTTACAGAAGTTGTCGCACCACGCTCATATCGTTCTTACTTCTTACCTGCGTAGTGCTCCAGCACGGCGGGTAGGTGGTGCTTCTCGAGAGTTCCGTGGGAGGAGCTCGAGACGGGCGAGGTGGCGGCGACGGTGTGGCCGAACAAACTGTCGACCTCCATCCTCACAACAAACTTACGGTGCGCCCCCCACCCCCCCCCCCTTCCCAGTCTACCACACGCACACGCTGGCCTGGACGCTTGGATTACTCCGTTGGTAGATTCCCACGGCGGCTGGACGGTAAAACAATAGACTGTCGGATTGCGAGCGGAGGATTCAGTATATACGGTACGGCAACTGACGTGCCGTCTCCATGTCCGCTTTTTGAATAAGTAAAAGGTTTAGCCGCGGAAGAGCAAAGGGCACCGTCACTATGCGTGAAGATAGCACACAGGGGAAATACTTCGATAATGGAGATATGTGTGTCACCCGAAACAGTTTCCTGTAGCCTACCCCAGCAGCAGATACGTATCTTGCTTGGGGAAGACGAGGCGGTGCGGTGCGGGGATGTCCAAACTACCGACACGCAATCCCGCTTTCACTCCGAAAACATGCGAACAATATTACCAAATCCCGCTCACGTTTGAATTCCCTAACAGTCCCCCACCTCCTTTCTGCTATCTTTCTCTCTCAGAGGTCTGAGGAACCTGCAGCGCATGCGAGCAGAGCTATCAGACTCCTCGCGCGAAAGTCCGCGACGACTTCGCTGACCTGACTTACTCTCAGTCGCTGGTCCGATAAGCCCTAAACCCGTCGATACTCAATACCCCAAACTATTACTGTATTGCTACAGGTAGTGGCGGCGGTTCACCACTGAACCCGGGCCGGGAGTGGTGCATGATTACAATATCGTATAGCGAATATGCAGTACCCGTAAGCCGCTTCCCATAAGCAGTAAGTACGGTACCAGGTAATAGTAAATAATCTATGTCGCTATCCGAATCAGCTACGGGTACAGGTATGGGTAGCGACGACCCAGAAATAATATTGTCGGCGGGTTGTGCCATCGATGGATGATGTCGATGGATAACAAAAAGCACTAAAGAGAAGGCCTTGCATCCCATTATCCCGTTTGTTGAGATGATATATTCACGGGACTCCACAGTGTATTATCTCGACCCCAACGATGCTTCGCTCCTACACGGCACGGTTCAATCTCGTACGGGTCCGACAAGGAGATCCTCTTGGCCCGCTTTTGTTCAACTTGGCGATAAGCACCCCCCTCCGGAATATTGGAGAACGGTGCAAGGATTCAGCGGCGATCCAAGCCTTTTCTTAAGATGGCACGTATTTGATCAAAACGCCTTTCGTCCCGACTGTGATTACGGTGGCTACGGAGGAATTGGGGAAAGTCTGCTCGAATGTTTAACCAATCAAATCTTCGTGCATGGTACCTCCGGATACGGCCCTTGAACTTGTCCAGGTGATACGGACGATGGTCCCCGTTGTTACGGGTACTAGTAACCTTGGAGCCCCTTTGGCGATGGGCTTTTCGATGGCAGACGGCCCTCCATCGTCTCATAATGAGAACTATGTTCACTCTTGGCTGCAAGACACCGTTGAGGCTCATCAACTCCTCTTGGACAAGATCGTTTGCTTTGCTATGTCGGACTTCGGAGGGACACACGCTGCTTTCCGCTTGATGATCACGTGTGCGGTACGCCGCTATGGTTTCTTGCTCCGCACCCTCCCCCTAGATATCTGCCGACCGTACCTTGCTACTGCAGATAGGGCCGTTCGTGAAGCAATTTATCGAATCTTGGGCGTTTCTCTGGACGCACAAACACTCGATCGACTGAATTGTGCTAGACGACAGCTCTCCCTCCCTGCGGAGTTTGAGGGGCTTAATGTACCGTCCCTCGAGCTCGAGGCCGAACATGCTCACTATGCTTCATTCACTGAGACCCTCGCCAACCTGATTAATAATTACGAGTCTGAGTCGCTAGGTCCTTTGTACGGCCTCATCCGACAGGAACTACTGAATGTTGCCACTTCTACATTACCGTGGGCGGTCCAATTGCACAATTCGTACGATTCTATCTCCACTATGCGTGGGTTTTCGGAATCGGATCTTGTGGTGTTGACTAACACACGTAACCAAAACCCTTCCGATAATGCCGGGCTCGGTGTCGAGTTGGTGGTATCTACGGTCAACAATGCGGTGGCACATGCTACCCAACTGACTAGCCTGCAACTTCCGACTCCCGATACTCTCACTCGCTTGGGAGATTCCGGGGGCCAAATTCAACGGGGCATTTCGCGCATTCTTCGTGCCCGGGCCTACCTTGACCTCTTGGCGTTTTGGAGACCTTCCCCACCGGAGTATATGAGGGTGATTTCGGGTACGGGTCGCGGGGCTTTGGCTATCTTTTTCGCTTCACATGAGTCCAGTTTCAAGGTGCCATCCGATTGCTATACGATGGCAGCCCACCGGGTGCTTGGCTAGACTGCGGAGCGCGCCGCTCATGTTTGAAATGCCCTCGGTGCAATGAGGCTCCTTCAGAATTTCGCGGGTATGGATCTTCGTCGACGGTATCGAGCATCTTTATGTCGGGTGAGCGCTCAACAGCCGCTGTGCTCATGGACCATATCCCCCGGTGCCCGTGCTCTTGGTATATCATTCAACTCCACGACCGTATTGTCCACGTGCTTGAAGAGCTCATGCTTGACGAGGGGGCTACTAAGGGCCGGGACTTGCGGTTGGAGGTCCGCCGTATTTGGTCGGGAGCTTCACGTGATCGCCATGGGGATGTGGTTTGGTTAGACTTCATGGCTCCGCACCGTCATCTTGTTGTTGATGTGACGGTTACAAGTGCTCGCACGAACACCAATGTTCCTCGTATATGTGCTCGTCTCCCACTCCCTGGGAGCCTTGCATATGCAGCTCAGCAAGGCAAACTTGATGCGGACCTCCGCACTTCCGCTTTGCTTGGCACGCCTTCGGTTCAGTCGGTCCATGACTACTACATCCTCCATCCTTCGCCATGGAGGATGGGGGCCGGTTGGCGCCGATGGCGGCTGAGTTGGTTGATCGCTTGGCTATTTTGGTGGTTGTTCGTCGCTTCCTTGGCATGGGTGCCGCTGACTCTCGTTCCTTGCGTTCTAACAGTTATGTCCGTATGCAACATTTTGTCCGTCGATCTACTTATGTTCCGTTTCGGCGTTTCTTGGGGGATGTGCGACGTGAATTCATGCAACGTCTTTCTGCTGCATGGCACTCTGGGTTCCTATCTCCGCGACGCTTTTCAAGAGGGCAGTGTTGATGTTGTGGCATGCCTTCATGTTCCTCGGGCTTAGGTTTTTTCCTCTTTTCTTCTTTTTGCTTGGTGGCCTCCACTGCTTTTTCTTGTAAGAATTTTTTTACACAAAAGGCCTTCGGGGCATTTTGCAACAAACTTCGTACTAAACGGACCGCGTGCCACGTAGCGCGCAGGCATGCGTCAGCCTGTAGTCCTTACATTTGACTTGGAATCCCGGCAGGGATACCGTCATATCCACCTGCGGGTCTACTATTAACGGCTACGGCAGCGGGCGTCGAGAGCCTAGCCAGCACACCCTCGCCCGACAAACATGAACCTCGAGAATGAAAGTGTTAGCGAACGGCTATTTTATGATACTTACCGTATGAAGCCGGTAGAGTTTGGCGAAATACTCGAGGCGCTACACGTGCCGACCACCATGTTCTACCCGAATCGCGGCGCCAAGTTCACAAGGACTATGGGTCGCTCGTGTTGTTGGCACGTCTCGGTACTGCGGGCGCCCCACATGGTTTGGAACGGAAGCTAAGGATGAACCCGGACCACATTTCGAAAATATTTGTGTCGATGGTGCGGTGGATGCGGAAGCGATGGGGGGCTAATGTTGTTTGCGGACTAGATCTTTCGCGGTTGCCCACCTACGTGGATGACGCCATCAAGACAAGGACTGCCGTCGAAAAGCTACCACTTTTCGGCTTCATCGTGTGCACCTTGAGAGGCACTCGGCGAGTAAAATATGGACAAGCGGTACCATGAACATGCGGTGTCTGACATAGCGGGACCATACACGGCAAGGGTTTGGAAGGGAGGAATGGCTTTGTCCGTGGTGGAGGCAAGATGGGCGATTGCCCAAGTGGTAGCACCGTCGTGTCCGTAGCTATACAATCTGCTTTACTGCAATCTTTGAAAAAGACGGATGAATCTTTACTGCATTCTTTGTCTTTACTGCAATTTGAGACTAGATTACAATAAAGGTTTATCGCAATTTGATCGTACGCGAGGGTGTACGCGCTGACGTGTTGCGACGATGATGGCGTGTTTCTGCAAAGTTTATTGCAAACTGCCGCGAAGGCCCCCTAATATGTCGCTATGTTTGTTGATGAAATTCAGAGTTTTCTACAAGTCAAACCCTCTCGGCCTACCCTCTCTCGTACCCCTCTGTGCGTTTGCCACCGACATCTTTCCGAAGCTACAAGCCGACATCAGTGAGCGCGTCAACTTGCTTCGCTTCGCGAAGCTCGCTCCCACGTTTTATAACCGCGCTCGGCCGGCGTCTAGGCGTTTTGTATATCGTCTCTGCCACGGCGCCTTTGCGTTTTTGGCAATTTGGCTTCGGACCCGCCTACTTCGGGTCGCTTGGGCGAGCTCCGTGACAAGTTCCTTGAGCGCTGCGACGAGTTTTCCGCGTCGCGGTCTTTCGCATCTTCGGCCTACCCTCATCCCCCATCCTCTCTTCTCTACGCTGCCCCACTACTTGTGATTCTTGCCATCCCTCGGTTCAAGCTATGCGGGGTGCGTTCGCGTCGGCGGGTGTTGACATGTCGGATGTTGCATGGGCAACTGCTTTTGCTGACCATTTGGCTCGATGCGGCGGAAATGCTTCGGTCCACACCGCTCACTCTTGGTTATTGACGGCCCTTGCGGAAATCATCTCCGAGGTTCGTGGCGCACTCGGGGTTGGCGTCGAGGCTCTCACAGATCCCACGTTATTAGTTCAACTCCTCATCGGTTACGACGGCCTCCCCGCGGAGGTGGGTGTCTTGCACTATCACGGCATCCGAGGCTCAAAACTTGATCTTGATGTCATGGTTTCTGGTTTGTTCGGCGTTTCTAGCCCCCCGTCTCCCGAAGTCGCTTTACGCCGTGCTGAGACGACCAACTTCGAGAAGTACTCGGAGGGGGTGAGGAGTCGCCCCGACATCTACTTCATTCCCTTTGCAGAAACGGAATTTGGTACACGTGTTGTAATTAATTCCTAATGTAGATTAGTTACAAAGAGCTAATGTATGCTCTGCTAGAAGTCTTTGTGTACATGACACCGACTAAGGTGCTTGACGCACGATAACCAGCTAGCATATAGACAGCTAACACCTCTAGTCCATGTAATCAACACACAACAAGTTACAATATCTTCCTTATCGAACCGTGCATACCACGTTCAATAGGTTATGGAGTCCTCCACATGAAGGATACGCGAGACAAAAGTGTCATCCGGCGTGCAGCTTGGAAACTCGCCCGAAGGCAACGCCGAACATATTTTCGAAAACTACAATACTTTACACCTTACTTATTTTTTAATTTTTTTATTTCTTAATTTTGCTCTACGGAACAGCTCGGCTACCGCCACCTCTACTCTAGCCTACCACGGCTTTATTCTACTCTACGCCACGACTACCTAGCCAACCACACAAGCGCACTCGCTTGTGTGGACAGGGTCCATAAATGTCCAAGCCGGAGAGGGGAAGGGTGGAGCATTGTGAGGGTGAACACTCATATACAAGGTGCACGACAACATTAGCCGTTTAAGTAGCGGACATATACACCAGTATGTTCCTGCCTCGGCAGTCATTGTGCCCCGCATTGGGTGGAGGATACGGAAAAGGTACTTTGAGACACCCCGGGGCATCATGCCGAGGGGTCGGTGGGCATCCGGCCGTCTCTTTGAAACCACCCACAGGCAAAGTTACCGCTAGTGGATTTTTCACTGCTTGGGTACTTATTTTTTGGGAATGGCGCATGAATGGAAAACGGCGTCAGCGGCATCGGCCGACAATACCGCCGCCGACTCTAGCCGCAGCGAAACACAGTCCGCCGATTCGGCCAGCGACATCATTCGTTTAGTTATAGAACACCTACAAGCTCTTCACACTCGAATGGACGAGCATGCCCGGACTCAGTCGGAACTACTCCGTCGGGACGTGTTGCGCGATCACCCAATCGCTGTTCACACTGCCGCGACTACCCATGTAGACGCTCCTTACATGCTTACTTGCGAGTTCGTGTCTGCTCCCAAACGGGAGCAAACACACACAGGAAGCAACAGCCGTCGCTTTACTATCGAACCTGACTTCGTCGCTCAGATGGCGGATTGAGCGACGGATTTCGACGGTGACTCTTTCTTCCAGTCGTTTCGGATGGACGCGCGCGTTCATGCCCAAGACGGGTGACTTCAAATTCTGGAAGCGCAATTTTCTCTCGTTTCTGTCGATTAAAGCGGTTGCACTCATTCCGCAACCGGCTATGCCTTCGTCCGGCGTCCCATTAAATCCAGTAGCTCAGCGATAGGCTCGCGCTATGCTAGTCAGTGTTGTCGACACAACAAACATGTGCACATGCTACTTGAGGTGTTTTTGCAGGGCGACCCGACTGTGGGACATTTGCCTGGGAAATGCTGTGTGAGAGACAAGATGCATAGTCCATCTCGCGCACATTGTCTCTTTTGGACCGTATGATAGTACAACATGCATCCGCCCAGTCCGTTTCGGTATATGTTCACGTTGTCAAACAGCATTTTGACGACCTCAACGAGTGCTTACAACTCAAGGACGGGTCGGTAGCGATTCACCCTCACGTCCTTGCACTCGTCATGATTCTTGGCCTCTCCAATGTTGGTCAGTACGGCCAGGCGAAGTAGTGCGTTATAAATGCATTCGACACTGACTTTATCCTGTCGGCGGATAGAGTTATGGGGAGCATCATCCACCAAAAACAAAATCTGGACGTGGAGGACAACGTTGCTCCTGACAGTGCCGCTCATGGACAACCCCTCAACGCGTTTCTTGCCGATCGCAAGCGCCAAGGGGGTTGCGGACCTCGCATTTGGGTGGCAAATAAACGCCCCGACATGTCCAGGTTTCCTATGAAGTGCGGTGCGTGCGGTGACCCGAATCACGTTTGGTCCACTTGCAAGGCGCCTGATGCGGACGTCCTCCGCTGGACATTGGCCAAGCGCAAGCATATTGCGGGAATGTACGTGGGCCAGTCCCCTCCCACGGCACACCTCAATGACGTAGCGGCTGCCATTGCTCCATTGGAGGATGGCGCCGTTTGTCCTCTGGAGTACGAGATAAAAGACGAGTACGACGACACTGTGGTGAGTGTGTCTTTCACCTATGTTGCTTTCACGTCACATGCGTCCTCAGTCGCTGACATGTCCGATTACTGGGTTGTTGATTGTGCCTCGTCTGTCCATCAAACAGAATTTTGATATGATTTCTTGGAGTTTAACTCTTCCTCTCGGCATAGCACCGTCGGTAGTGTCGGTGTCTCGGTGAAGGGTAGCCTTATTGTTCGAGTTCCGATTTGCCTCGTTTCTAGTTATACCGTTTTTCGGCACGTTCACGCACTGTACAAGCCTGATATGTCCTCGCGGTCGGCACAGAAAATCAGTCGTCTGCTAAGTGTCAGTAGAATGCAGAAACACTCCGGATGCAAATTCTCTCTTCCCACAAATTCTGACTGTGGCATGTTGCTTGTCACCACAGGAATGGGGATGCTAGTGCCATCTAGGAATGGCCTTTGCCTCCTCCAGTCCTCCCAATGACACATGACTCTGCGGGGCTGTCCTCGCACAACGTAGACAATCGTAGTGGACGGTCGGTCGCTCTTGCTGCTGAGTGTGACCCTGCCTTGTGGCATAGCCGTATGGGACATTTGAATATGGAGAGCTTTCAGGCACAACATTCAAATAATACCCCCTGTGTGCCGTCCATGCCTAGCTTTGCAAATGATCTATCTTGTGATTCTTGCAATCTGAATAATAAGGCCACCTCGGCACCGCGCAATCGCACTGCATCACAAAAGCCTATTGTGCCGCTTGAAAAGATCTCGTGTGATCTTTGGGGTCATGTGCATATGCCCTCCCCGTACGGACTGCGCTATTGTCTGTTGGTTATCGATCACCACACAAACTATATGTGGGTTTGATTCCTGAAGTCAAAAGATGAAACCTGCTCTAAGCTAGAGACCATACTCTTGGACGCACGCAACACTCACGCTATGTGCCACTCTCAACTTCATGCATTTCCCCCCTACATTAAGATCGATTCGGACTCTGTGTTTGAGGCTTATGAGACACTGTTGTAAGTAATACCGTATACGTGCTACAGCTCTCTCACTTCTATTGTCCCGACACCACGCTTGTAGGCTGGTTGTCGCCGTAACTGTTCCGTTTGCGGGACTGTGATTGTAACTACGTTTGCGTACGTTATCTTCCACACTAACTGTGTTTGCATGGTTCAATAGGTTATGGGCCCCCGCCTCACGTCACTCACGCGCGACAACATGGTTCGGCGAGCTGCGATCGACAGCTCTCCCGCAGAAGGCAAGTTTCTTTAGACTCCTAGTACTTTCAACCTGTAGTCGGCGGTATCGCCAGTATAAACT
Organism: Tetraselmis chui; assembly: GCA_026401115.1. NCBI lineage: Eukaryota > Viridiplantae > Chlorophyta > Chlorodendrophyceae > Chlorodendrales > Chlorodendraceae > Tetraselmis > Tetraselmis chui. The sequence goes on along the minus strand of JAPMLY010003621.1, from coordinate 2,605 downwards.
GCGATTTTAAAACCCGCCACCACCCCTCTTAAGTCAGCCACCCGACGGAGATAGCCAGCCACCCACACCGACGCACTCGTCGTGTGTGGACAGGGTGCACACATGTCCAAGCTGGAGAACGGGGGGGTGCACTGTCGGGTGAATACGCATCCACAGGTTGCACGCCAGCCGTAGCTTACCTTTTTTATTTTTATATTATCTTAGCGACTCGGCCACCAGCGCAGCGCTCCACCTGTCCTGGCCTTGGCCTCGACTTGTGCCCCACACTGGGTGGAGGATACAGAGAAGGTGCTCTGAGACACCCCGGGGCTACAGGCCGAGGGGTCGGCGGGCATCAGGCCGTCTCTTTGCATACCGCTGTTAGGCACGAGTCCGGCTAGCGGTTTTTACCGCTGCCTGCTTTTTATCCAGCTCTTTCTTTTTCGCCCTCTGTCGAAATGGCGCAGAAAACCCCGCCTGTTTCACCTGTTGATTCCCCTGACCCAGGCTCTCAGCAGAGCACTGTCGATCACCCCCCGGACACTCTCGCACTGCTCGTTGCGCAAGTGGCGCACTTAACAGCTCGTCTCGACTCGCAGTCGGCCGAGGGTGCTGTTGCTGCTGCGGGTGCTAATCCGCACCCCCCTGTAGCTCAGCGCCGCCACGATGCTCACATCGAACCCGTCCGGGACAGCCACGACGGCCACACCCTCCACCTGCTTGACCATCCCCACCCTGGTTTCGTACCCCCGGACGCAGAAACAGTCTTTGCTGCTGCTACTCCTGCAGCTCCTGTTGGCGACCCCACAGTCGCACAGCGCCGTCACGATGCGCCCCGCGAGCCCTCGCGTGCCGACGCGCACCACGACCCCTCGCGTCACGCCATCCGGGTTGATCACCTCCCACCACCTCCCCCCTTCCCCCCCGCCGGATATTCCCTTCAACACCCCGGCCCTCATATCCCGGAGGCGCCCTCTCACCTCGTCCCCCCCTACCGTGACCACCCGCACTCGTACGGCCCGCCGCGTCCCATGGCCGGCCGCTCTCCCTTTCCCGGTGGCCCACCTCCTCCCTTTCATGGCCGGCACTCTCCCCCAGTCCAACATGGCGACCCCGCCACCCGTGGTCGTCGTCGCCCCACTATTGACCCGGTGGTCATCAACCGGGCGGCACACGAAGCCCCCGGCTTCGACAAGGACGCCCTCAACCGGTCCATGAAGATGTCGGTCCCCGTCATGTGCCCGACCACGGACTTTAAGCAATGGAAGAGGACCTTCCTTAATTTCCTCTCCATCAAGGCCGCATACCTCATTCCACAGCTGGCCATCCGCGACTCCGGCGTCTGGCTCGACGAACAAGCGCAACACTACGCCTACACGCTGCTTCTCCATGCAGCCAGCGCGAATAAGCGCGCTGACCAAGCGATGAAATGCGTTTCTCCAGCACGCCCTGACTGCGCCGCTGCCGCGTGGGACATCCTTTGTGAACGCCTCGATTGTCGGTCTTTTGCTCGCTCCTTGTCCCTCCTGGACAACCTGACGGTCAGACAGCGCCCTGGTCAGTCACTCAGTGACTATGTCCACTACATGCGCCAGACCTTTGACGACTACAACGACACATGCCAATTGGTTGATGGCTCCGTTGCCATCCACCCCCACCACCTCGGTCTCCTCATGCTGCGCGGTATCTCCAGCAGCGGCCCACACGGTCAGGCGAAGCAATGCGTCATCAACGCCTTTGACACGGACTACATCATGTCGGCTGATGAAGTGATGGCCAGCATTCTCCACCTTGCGCACAACATGGACGACGACCCTGCTCCGGACACACCCGCTCCAGCCATATCACCCCCTCCCATCTCCGCGTTCGTCGCTGCGGGCCGCGGCTCGCACAGCGGTCGAGGCCCACCACACCGTAACCCTCGCGGCCATCGACCCAACAAGTGTGGCGTTTGTGGCAGCCTCAACCATCTCATGTCAGCCTGCACTGCCACGGATGACGCTATCCTTAAGTGGAATCTCGCCAAGCGTAGGCTGACAGTCCAGAAGTACGGCGCCGCCGACGGCACCCCCTCTGCTCACGCTGCGCTGCTAAGCGACGTCCCTGCCGACGACGCCCCCGCCGATGACACCGACTGCCTACCCACCCTCGAGGACTGCGCTGATGACTACGCTGACGACGAGGTGAGTGTCCCATTCAGCTCTGTGGCATTCTCCTCTTCCCTCGCCCCGGGTCGTAACCTGTCAAAGTTTTGGGTCGTTGATTCCGCCTGCTCGATTAACCTCACTGCGTTCCGAGATGACTTCGTGAAATTCACGCCCCCCTCCGCTCCCTCTCGCGTGGGCGGTGTCGGCGTTGACGTTAAGGGCAGTGGCTCAGTGCGGATTTCTGTCAGACTTGCCTCTGGCCAGCTCATTCACCGCACTGTCTATGCACTCTACACCCCTGACCTATCATCTCGCTCCGCACAGCGTATCGGCAGACTACTTAGTGTCAGCTGGATGCAAACTCACAGCGGCTGTGAATTCATATTCCCCTCCAACTCTGACACTGGTTTGCTTTTGGTACCCACAGGCATGGGTGTGCTAGAACCGTCCGGAAACGGTCTCTACCTCCTTCCCCACCA
>JAPMLY010003620.1:0-12638 GCA_026401115.1 Tetraselmis chui | reverse complement strand
ACGGCGATACACTACAGTGAGGCGAAGTAATATGGTCTCAGTTAGGGGAAGTAATGTGGTCTCTTGTCTATCGGGGACGGCGTAGGGGGCTCACATGTTGGGTTGAGTCCCGAATGGATTACATGTCTGGCTTTTGACAAGTAAGCGCCAATTATACATCATATCACAGCAGGATTTCGATGATTCCAAGTTGTCATCACCTGTCTGTCCTTTTGAAATTACAAAAGAAAAAGTCACCTCATCTGGCCATGCAAATTGTGTTCTAGTCGGAGGTACGGGTACTGTATCATCATCATTGACAAAGATAGCGAAGAATGATGCGTCTGACATTGGTACGTAGGAAGCATATTCGCTACATATATACTCCAGTTAGGTACAGGTACTATTCAAATGTGCATTATTGACCCTCAATCAAAAGCCTTTGCTCTTACTGAGTCTCGATCTCAGGACCTCTCGCTTACTAAACGAGTGCTCTACCACTGAGCTATAAGAGCTACTGGTGCAACAAAAGCAGAACATTATTGTTTTGAATATTTTTAAAAAGAACTGCTGAACTTATCCGCTGCCTTGCTTGTCCTTCCTGCTTCATATCCCGATTTATTTATGCTACTTGTATAGAATAGTCAATTTCCGCAAATGCGGTCATCTATCATATACAAGGGGACAGCGAAAAATCGATGAAGCCGTTTCGATTTATAGATAGAACTCGGCTGTAGCCTAGAACAACAAGAAAACCATTGCATGGCGGGAGGAGTTCACCGCTGATGTTCATGTGAGTCTGCCATTAGAACAAAAGCCCTGAAAGACATCCATGACCTGAGCACATCGGATAAATTTGTGGCAATTCCATGGTATAATTTGGACACACAAATCGAAACGCCAAATGAGCAGCGGACTCGAACCCGTCATTGGATACGAAGTACACCGAAAACTGTCAGCATGTCGCGCCACACGGAATCGTGAACCCTGAAAGGGTGGCTAACAATGCAATGGTAATCGATGAGGAGTCTAAACCCCATTCCAAGTCACATCTCACATGCAGCTTTGCCTATAATGCACCCTGCAAATATCTATTGGCCGTGCCCTTGCCATTTGTGATTCCATCACAAAACGTCAATGTAACTTAAAATTACAGGCTTATACCTGCGCTACTGTCAATCCATGCCTTGCCGCAATCAGCAGCGCCCATATATGCGGCGACAGCTCGGCGGCACTGTGGGGCTACAGGGATCGCAGGCTTTTTCCCACCGCCTGCGGCCCAGCCGCCCTGTTGTACAAAGGAATGCCAGTATGCAGGCTGTCCTGGTTGGCTTGTTGTCGGTACTGCGAGTAGAACAGCGTCATGGTCAGGAGCGCGCTGAGCACAAAGAGGGTGTTGAACAGTTGGTGGAAGAAAGGGAACTCCAGGTCGCCGCCAAGCACATCCGTGATGATCACCCTGCGGGAAGACATCAAGAAGGGGGAGTAATGGAGTTTACTCGAAAGGGGGAGGGGGGATGGGTGGGACGCAATGCATGACGGGCTGAAGGAGGGGACACGCTGTGATAACCTTGAAAGATAGGGGATCACATGACATGCAATGACGAATATCGGCAAAGGGGGATTCATAATCCGCATTGGGTGGGGCATGTAATGTCATGAATCGGTGAGGATTGGGGGAGGAAGAGTGGTATTATGAGGAAGAGGTGTAACATTGTAAGGGGGCGCAATTCGGGAGCGGGTACACCTAATGAAAGAAACTGGGGCATGAGGAAGGATTCGTTGAGGAATCACGAAATGGAACGAAAAGGTGCAGAGGTACAGCACACAAAGACCTGACAACTGAAAACGAGCCAACAAAGCAAAGAGCGAGCGAAAGGACTGCACATCACAGGAGTGTCCACATGTGGAAACAGGAGAGGCGCAGCCAAAGCGTTGAGGAACGGGACAGTCGGACGCAGTGCACAACATGAGTAAAGGAAATGGTAGGTGGGGCAACAAACAATGGAGGCGCAGCATAGAAACGGGAGGGGTGAGGGAGTTCCAGGTATTTGAGCGACGGACAATAAAGTAAATTCATCGGAAAGAGGCCAACGTGAACAGGGGGCCAGAGAAAAAGACAGTGAAGAGACATGAGGGGTGGCAACGGGCAAGGCGACGAATGGAAAGGAAAGAGGGGGAAGAACACTTAGAACACTACGCGATTAATATGATGCGGGGTGCCTACCTGTGCTTGATGGGCAGATTCTTGCGGAGTAGCAGGATGGAAGAGATGAGGTGGAAGCCCATCAGCTCCGTCAGGATGAGGATAAGGGTGGTGGAGTTGCCCGAGCCGCTGGAGACCGCGAAGAAAACCTACACGAGACAAGGCAAACTCATAATTTTGTGACGGGCAACCGCCGTCGTCTCAATCGGGAGACGGCCTTAGATGGGATGAGGACACCGTGAAGACCACGTGCATGGTGAGTTCCAAAAGGGGAGAGGTGAAGGGGCAAGTAGGAGGACTGAGGTGGATGCCTTGAGCAAGTTTTTGAGGAAGGCTCGGAGGGAGTTGACGCTGATGACACCGATGAAGAGGAGCGTGACGTATTGAGAGACGACCGCGACGTCGATGTTGACGCTGCCGCCGGTGAGGTTGCGCATCGCAAAGCCCACAAAGCGCGAGGCGGGGTCGGAGCGGAAGTCGTCCCCGAAGATGAGCGACCGAATGGATTGTAGGATCCTGTGGGTATGGAGAGAGTAGCATTGGATGGGAGAAATACTTTGACATGGCTCCTCATCATTGTCATCATTTAAGGGGGGGGGGCTGAGGGGAGGACTCGTTGAAGAAGTCGAATGCAATTAGGCGGAATAGGAGCTGCAATATCTAATCATCACATATTTAAAGATTTTCATCCACCCCGGCAACCTAACTACACAATCACTTTTCCAGTTGAGTGTCTATTGGCTGTGAAGAAGATTAATTGTCTTTCATTTCATTGGTTTATATATTTCATAATATCGCAGTAGGGGCATACATTGTTATCAGTATCACTTCATCAGCAGCTCGGAAACTCTGTTGGCAGAGAATTTGAATATCGTTTCCAATGCATTGCAAAAACTTTGATAGAATTTAGGTATTTCGAGATTAAACTGCCGAGTTCTTCGCGCATCAAGAAGCAACTGTAACTGCGTCCAAAACATTCGATAACCACGGTATCTTGGTTTACAATTCAAGTCAGAACGGGTGAGGGGGGGTAGGAAGGGGGGGGGGGGGGAGGGGGGGGAGAGAATTGACAAACGCACTTGAACACACAGTAGCCGCTCGTCACGTAGCCCACCAAATTCTTCAGGTGCCCCACAACGGTGCGGCTCTGCGCAGCGCGCTCTACGTCGCGGTGTAGCTCAATCACCTGCGGTCGTGGTGCACATTTCACTCACACATCCCGAGACACATCCACCACTCTACCTTTCCCCCCGATCAGCCCATCCACCCGCCAAAGCCTTCCTCGCAGAGCAGCCCTACCTCGTTATAGATCATCCCCGCCACGCCCTCGAGCCCTCTCACCTACCAACACACACTCAAATTGATGAACGCACTGGCGTCTGTCCAGACGCAGAGAGAGTCGAGGGTACGGGCTGGCAGATAAGGGGGGGGGGAGGGGGCTACGCACCTCCGCCTCCAACGTACTAACCATGGCATCCCGGTTGTTGGTGGGCTTAAACGTCCGCACCGCGCTGGAGACGAGCTGGCTCAGGAAGGAGCCACTGCCGGGCTGCCCCGAAAGAGCAGCCTTACGCTCCATCTCCGCGCGAGCAAGCAGAATCATCTTCTTCTTGCGGATTATTTGATCCATTAGCTGTGCCAAGACGGACAGGATGGCAGGTCAACGTGGCCGGCCGAGTAAGGGTGGGAGTGAGTGTGAGAGTGAGTGACTGAGTGGGTGAGAGAGTTTGTATGTGTGCGAATGTGAGTGAGTGAGTGAGTGAGTGTATGTGTATGTGTGTGTCTGATTGTTGGTGTGCTTGTGTTTCTTTGTGTGTGTGTGTGTGTGTGTGTGTGTGTGTGTGTGTGTGTGTGTGTGTGTGTGTGTGTGAAAGAGGGGAAGGGGGGAGACCTGCTCCACCTGCTCCTCCATTGCCTCCACCTCCCGCTTGGTTATGGGGCGCACAAACAGGGAGAGGTAGCCGTAGGGCAGGTTGACTGTACCGTACCCTGACAGCACAGCCACTAGCACGACTCCCATCACGCCCACACGCCCAATCGCCTGCCCAGTCCAGCGGCGAGCCATATGTTAGCAGTTAATGGCTCGATTGCATACATTCAGGGAATTTCAGCCATCGATGAGCTGTACCTGCTGCAGATGAAACAGGCCGAAGCGCCCCGCCTCTGGTACTCCCGGAAGGTAGTTTCCCACTCGCCAAAAGCCGTAGACAAAAGATGCCAGAAAGACGAGCGCACCGGCCTTTGCCTGCCGCGGCTTCACACCTACACGTCCCACCACGCCGGGATCAACAGGCGGACGACAGTGACCCGCACCGTCTCCCCAACACGCAAGCACGCACGCACGTATGCGCAGACGCACAGACACAAAGACACACACACACACACACACACACGCACGCGCGCGCGTACGCGCAGACACACAAAGACGCATACATACAAATATACAAACCCACCCCAACCAACCACCACTCAATCGCGCGCGCGCACACACACACGCATACACGCACGCGCGCCCATGCACCACCCACGCACACACATACATATCATATACATAGACACAAACACACACACTCACACACACACACACACACACACACACACACACACACACACACGCGCGCACGCGCGCGCGCGCGTGTGCAGGCACCTAACCATCCACAAATCCGCATTTCTTGCCCCTCTCATGTGTACGTGCAGATTCACATACATACACAAGCGCGCTCCTTCCAGTCTCCTTGCCAGCGTCAGCTTGCGCTGCTGCAACTCGACATACAGACGAGGAAAGGGGCTAAGAGAATGGCGGAGATACTTACCTTGGTTGGACAACGAGCGATAGCAGTGGTAATAGGGGAGTACCACCACAAGCACAAAGATGAGGCAGCTCAGATCGAACCGCCAAGCCGAGAAGCGAGTGCTGAGTAGAGTTGAATGTGCGTTTGCATTGAAGGGTGATGGGAAACGGAAAGAGGGGGTGAGGTGGGTTAGTAACTGTCAGCACAGCCTTATAGACTTCCGACCCCCCTTTCCCCCCCTACTTGCGCAACCCTCAAGCCTCATCAGCAAAAACACTGGCACAAAAGGGGAATGCCACCTGTAGGACAGTGCCCCTGTGACCTCGAAGATCACCAGCTCCAGCAAGTTGCTGGAGAGGGCAAAGACGAGCGAAAAGAGTGCCTGTCCCCATATGCCCGCGTGCGTGAGTGTGTGTGTTTATGTGTATGTATGTAAGGGGGGGGGGGTGCATATCAAAGTGAGGTTGCGTGTGAGTGCGTGGGAGTTGGGGGGGAGACAAGATGTGCTTCATTGTCAGTGTCTCCGAAAGCACCGAAGTCTGAGGGGCATAAGCGGCGTGGGTGTATGTATGTAGGCTAAATACAATGGGGGGGCGGTGGTGGGCACCTGCACTATGGGGTTCCGCTCTTCAAAGTCGCTGTAAAGGTTGAGACTGAGGAAGGCCCAACCCGCACCAAACAGCGCCGCCTGCGACGCCGCCACCACCGCCCACTCCACCCACATCCTATCGCGCGCACCACCGAAGGTTATAATCACGACTAGAGGAGCGTGACTGCCAAGTTCCGACGTAGGTCGTCGTCCTCGCGTCGCGGGAGGGAGACGGGCAGGGCGGTCTGTCCTGTCACATGCGATGGCCGCTGATGCGACTGGAAACAAAAAACGACGACGGCGTTGCGTGGGACACACTGAATAGGCACAACTCAGCGACAGCAGGAGTAAATGTCTCACTCACGCCGTCAAGAAGCCTGCGACCGCAAAAACAACACTTCGCTAGGAAGGGGAAAGCGTCCTGACTCAGCGACGACTGTCGCTGAGGTCGTTCCGGATAATGATGTTTGACGTCGTCAGTTTCAGAAACTGCAAGGCGCGCGCTTGCGCGCGCGCGGGGGGTGCGGAGCGAGGAGATCCCCTCTAGGGTCGCGTGGGATAGTTGCTTACAAAAAGTAAGAACGATATGCATGGGAGGTGGGGGATCCCTGGTTGATGCGAGTGATGCGAACGTGGGCGGCGATGCATGAGATGGGATTGGGTCCGGATGTGACATTTGGCTGGAATTAAATATTGTTTACATATAAATTCGAATGTGTGATCGCTAGTTAATTCATACATATATAATATGATATGATGAATGTGTCAATCCTCGGGTAAATGAATGCTTGGGAGAGCACAAGAATCACGACGGCACGCACGCTTGGTAGTGCGTGAGTGCACTGTCGGGGTCCTTGCCGTCTGCCGTCACAACGATGGGTGGTGCGGTGGCGGGGTGCTCTTCCTTTAGATGGAATCGCAGTTCTTCCATAGTCGCCTGCTTTGCGTCCAATGCGGTAGCGGTGAAGTTGCACTCGCCGCGATGGTGGCAGAAGAACTCGAAGCACGGGTACTCCGCGTTGTCGAAAAGTAGAATGAATGGCCGTTCGAAAGCGATGGCGAGTACCCTAAGGGTGGAAGAGAGCATCCACGAGCTTACGGGCAGGATGGTGCCGGGAGAGGGCAGTTCCTCATCGAGAGTGGGCCGTAGCATATTTTGAATTTCGTCGTCTAGGTCGGTAGTGCCTTCGAGGAACAAGAACTCCTTGGAGTAAAGCTGCCTGACGTCGCTGCTGTGGAGGAGCTGCGTGGCCGCGAGAGTCCGGAGCTGGTTCAACAAGTCCCACGTATGTCGGTTGTGGGAATTGGACCAGCCGAACGTTGGAGGTGGTATGATGCCCATGGCGACGGCCACCGCTGTGAAGCCGCACGACCCGTCCGCCGGGACGTCTACAATTCGTAGGGCGTTGTCTTGGAGAAAGGCGTCGCGTCCCCGTAGCGTTGGAGACGGGGTCGGCGAGCATGATATCGGCGGCGGCGTCGGAAGGCGTCGGACCACTCGGGTGGTAGATGTCGATGTTGGTTGGGCCCGGCGTTTGCGAGGTCGTGACGGCGGAGATGGCGGCCGATGGCGGCCGTGCGCGTCGTTGGCGATGTGAGGAGCCTCCGGCAGGGAAAGGCGATATTGCAGCCCATCGTCGTATGTTGGCAGGGTACAGAGATGAACCAAGAGTAGTACGGTATGATGCGGGAGACAAGATATAGTACGAGAAAAACAATCGACAGAAATACCAATCAAGGAAACAGGTACAAAAGTGGAAACCAAGCATAAATATGATCTACGGTGGAGAGAGAAGAAATGCATATCGATTAAGGAAATATGTTCGGTGGGATATGAAATGAACAAGGAGGATGGTGATGTAAGAATTACAAGAGAGGGTTATTATTTTTATCGATTATCGTTACTGAGTTACTGTGGCGAGCTGAAGTGAGAAATGTGCCCAATGGTATCTTCTATTCGTTAAATGAAAGATACGAGTAGCAATATTTATTTACATGTAGTGTGTGCATTACCTTTGGAAATGACGAGAAGGCCGCCGGTTGTAATTGCCTCGATTGACGTTGCAATTAGGATTATAACAATGGACCTAATTGAAAAAGTGTATACTGTATACTACCTACTATTGTATTGGAAATATCAATCGGCTATTATTTTATTATATCAAAGCCAACACGTTTCTTATCCTTGAAAATGCGGAAAAACGTCACGAATAACGGACAGTCAGTAGCCGAAGATATGACGCGCAATGCACGACATTTTCTGCCGGTACATTTGGTATGTTTCGGTACGTTTGGTACGTTTTGGTACGTGGTTGTACGTTTGGTACGTCTTGGTACGTGGAACAAATTTTGTCGTATACTTGACGAGCAATGCACGACATTTTCTGCCGGTACATTTGGTACGTTTTGGTTTGTTTGGTACGTTTTGGTACGTTTTAGTACGTTTTGATACATTTTGGTACGTTTTGGTACGTCGGCATGCCGCGTCGGATTTTTTTATATGAAGCAATATTACTATAGAAATATTCAATATCAATCACCCATTTGTCGGATTTTTTTATATGAAGCTATCCCTAGAGTGGAATAATCCTCTACTCAGATACTCCGAAACGTTTTGGTACGTTTCGGTACGTCGGCATGCCGCGTCGGATTTTTTGATATGAAGCTATCCCTAGAGGGGAACAACGATACTAAAGAAAATTTCTTACAAGAGAAAGCAGTGGAGGCCACCAAGCAAGAAAAAGAAAGAAAGGAAGAAAAAACCTAAGCCCGAGGAACAGGAAGGCATGCCACAACACCAGCACTGCCCTCCTGAAAAGCGTCGCGGAGATAAGAACCCAGAGTGCCATGAAGAGCAGCAGAAAGACGTTGCATGAATTCTCAACGATACTCAGATACTCCGATACTGTATACTACCTACTACTGTATTGGAAATATCAATCGGCTATTATTTTATTATATCAAAGCCAACACGTTTCTTATCCCTGAAAATGCGGAAAAACGTTCCGAATAACGGACAGTCAGTAGCCGAAGATATGACGCGCAATGCACGACATTTTCTGCCGGTACATTTGGTACGTTTTGGTACGTTTGGTACGTTTTGGTACGTGGTTGTACGTTTGGTACGTTTTAGTACGTGGTTGTACGTTTGGTACATTTGGTACGTGGTTGTACGTTTGGTACGTTTTGATACGTGGTTGTACGTTTGGTACGTTTTGGTACGTTGTTGTACGTTTGGTACGTTTGGTACGTTTTGGTACGTGGTTGTACGTTTGGTACGTTTTGGTACGTGGTTGTACGTTTGGTACGTTTTGGTACGTAGTTGTACGTTTGGTACGTTTTGGTACGTGGTTGTACGTTTGGTACGTTGTTGTACGTTCGGTACGTTTTAGTACGTTTCGGTACGTCGGCATGCCGCGTCGGATTTTTTGATACTGCAGGGCGCGCGCTTGCGCGCGCGCGGGGGGTGCGGAGCGAGGAGTCCCCCTCTAGGGTCGCATGGGATAGTTGCTTACAAGACGATAGGAAGGGAAAGGAGAGCATAATAATCACGACGGCACGCACGCTTGATATCGCGTAAGTTTGAGAGAGAGAGAGAGAGAGAGAGAGAGAGAGAGAGAGAGAGAGAGAAACACAGAGAGCGAGAGACAAACAGATAAAGCGAGGGGGTGTGAGTGAGAGGGGAGATAGAGAGAAGGGAGAGGGGAGGGAGAGGGAAAGGAAGGAAGGAAAGGGAAGAGAGAGAGAGAGAGAGAGCAAAAGGAGGGTGGGAGGGGTCTGAGGGGAGAAAGAGGGAGAGAGCGAAAGAGAGGAGGGTGGGAGAGAGGAAGAGAGAGAGGTAGAGGGAGAGAGTGAAAGAGAGGAGGGTGGGAGGGAGAGGGAGAGGAAAAGCGCGAAAGAGAGGAGGGTGGGGGAGAGGGAGCGGGATAGAAAGAGAGCGAAAGAGAGGAGGGTAGAAAAGATAGAGAGAGAGGGAGAGAAAGAGAGAGAGAGAGAGAGAGAGAGAGAGAGAGAGAGAGGTAGAGGGAGAGAGCGAAAGAGAGGAGGGTCGGAGAGAGAGAAAGAGAGAGAGTGTGGCGGTTAGCCTCTGAAAGCTAAACGCTATCACAAATCTGTTCTAGTCTGTCTAGTTCTGTTGTTAGAAGATGGCAAAAGATGTTGTCGAGAGGCAATTGATGAGAGATGTTTCACTGCTGTACTTAGACAGTAGATGTTGTAAATGAACAAAGGAATTGTTAAAAGGTTCTGTCACCTCCCTCTACTGCACTGGGCTTAAATAGGTTTCAGCCCAGACTGGTTACGCCTGCAAGCTATGCTTACGTGTCAGGCGTTAGTGCTGTTCAACCGTCGTCATCTGCCTCGAGACGCGGCCTGCCTAGCATTGGGTTTCACGACGCGGCTCCTTCTGCATTGGAGAGCTTGTTTTGGCGCGTCATCTGGCTAGTTAGATTAATTATGCATATCTGTACGTACCGGGAGGTACTGGTCGTACTGTAGCATCAGCACCATTACAATATTGCAGTAGCGACGTACCCACGAGTATACGTCCGTCCTGTGGAAAAGCACGAATTGGAATTCGTAACGAGTACCTGTACAATGTCCTGCAATGTACTGTTGCAGGACTGTACTCGTCACACTCGTACCCTCCCCCTCTTGACAGATCAATGAGGTCGCCGCGAGGCAGACCTCCGTGGTTCTTGGCTCCTTTACTGAAGCAATTACTGGGACTCAGGAATGCGCGCTGGGTGAGCGTGCATAAAATCAATGTACGCCTGAGTCTTGGCGAACTTGCGCCATTGGGGCGTCTCCAAGAATTCTTGTAACGCAACTGTTCGATGCACCTCGTTCAATCGGTGCCAGACAGGTGGAATGTCGTCATCACTGAAATGCGTCATGAAGAGCAAATATTTGCCTCGTCGCCCAGGTAGCGACTTGATGCACACAGCAGAGATGTGTGAGATGTCAAACTCCTCGTCGTCTCCTTCAGGGACAGTTACCGGGACAGCTGGCCGTAGCAGAGCGGTAGAGCAGGGTCTTAAGTTGTTAACGTGAAACACAGGATGTAAGCGTACTGTCGCTGGAAGTTTTAATCTGTAACTGTGTTTCCCAATCTGCTCCTCCACTGAAAAAGGGCCAAGCTGTCTGTCTCTGAGTTTCCTGTTCGGCTGTCCTCGCAGAAAAAGATTTGCTGTGACGACTGACACCTTGTCTCCCTTAGCGAAGTGTGGCGCTGTAGACGGCTCTGTGCGCGCTTGCATCTCGTCCTTATGTAGCTGTAACACAGAGCGTACCAGGCTGTGCACTTCCTGTAACAATCACAACCGTTCTGTTGCATCTTGCGAAAAAGGAATCGATGGTCGCATGCTGAAGAGCAAGTCAGGAGGCTCCTCAGGAGAAAAACCAAAGTTAGCCTCGAACGGTGTGTGCTCAATTCCAAGTGCACGCGAAGCGTTGTACGCAAACTCCACTTGTGGTAAAAGTGTCGACCAGTTGGAGCCATCATAGCAACAGAAGCAACGAAGAAGCTGCTGAAACGTGCTGTTCACGCGCTCTGTCAGTCCGTCTGTTTCTGGGTGTCGGCTGGTAGACATGTTTAGTCGTGTTCCAAGGCGTCTCCACAATGTCTGCCAGAAGGCGCTGACAAATTTCGGGTCGCGGTCACTGATCAGCACTCGGGGCAGTCCATGTAAACGGTAGACTCCCTGTAAAAACAAAGTTGCAGTTTCTTCGGCATTAATCGACTCTGTGCATGGCAGAAAATGGGCCATTCGAGTTAGATGGTCTACTACAATCAGCACACTGTTAAAGCCGTTGCTCTCAGGCAAGTGTGTCAGGTAGTCAAGACCAACTGTGTGCCACGGTCTGGGTGGAACAGGTAACGGGTAAAGAGTCGCGGCCATCTGAGGTCGAATCTTTGCTCGTCGGCACACGACGCAGCGTTCACAAAAATCTTTCACATCTTGGCGGATTCGTTTCCACCAGAATCTGTCGAGTGCTTTAGCAAGAGTGCTAGCAACTCCTCTGTGACCGGCTGACGAACTTTCGTGCAGCTCTGCGATCAATTTCAGTCGGAGCTCAGAGTTCTGTGGAATACAGAGGCGATTGAGACGCCAAAAGTACCCGTCTCTGGCTTCTATCCGGCTGTCTCTTGTCCACTCACCATCGTCCCCATAAAACGAATCTCGTGAGAACCCCTCGCGAATGAGATCAGCGAACTCAGGGCTCAGCTGCAACGCGTCAACAGTCAGTGAATTTAACTGTGCGTCTTCAAACAGCAGCTGGGACTTCCGTCGTAATTCTCGATCTGACGGAACCTCGCCATCCCAAAATAAGGGTTCTGTGGCCTGAGGTACGAAGTCTGGTCGCCGGCTTAACGGGTCAGCTTCGTTCAGAGCTCCCTTGCGATATGCAAGTGTCATCGAGCCCACAAACGGTTGCAAATCCCGCAGGTATCTTGCTTGCCGCTTGTTCAGCCTGTTGTTCGGTTGCCTGAGCAGATGCCGCAGTGTGTCGTGGTCTGTTACGACAAGGAACTTAGAACAGCCTTCAAGATAGCACCTCCAATGCTTGACAGCTTCGCATACGGCCAAAGCTTCTAAGTCGTACGCAGAGTAAGTGTTACCACGCTCAGCTGGATTCAGCTTACGCGCCCAGTAAGAGACTGGTTGAAGACCGCCTCCTTGGTCTTGCAACAGGACTGCTGCAATCCCCACTGTTGAAGCATCTGTAGCTACGGTGAACGTCGCGTCCGAGCCGACCTCCGGAAGGATCAGGCATGGCGCGGAAATGAGCCGTAACTTGAGAGTCTCGAAGGCTTCCAAACAGGCAGGCGTCAGCGTAACCTTCTGTGGCTGGGACTTCCGCAGTAAGTCCGTCAATGGAGCCGTAAGGTCGCTAAAATGGTGTATGAATCTCGCATAGAAGTTGCAGAACTGTACGAAACTGCGAACCTCCTTCTGCGTCTTGGGCACTGGCCAGTCTGCAACGGCCTCGACTTTCTTTGTGGAAACCGAAATTTTTCCGGCTGACACAGTGTAGCCCAGATACTCCATTTCTTGCAATCCGAAGAAGC
>JAPMLY010003619.1:0-21135 GCA_026401115.1 Tetraselmis chui | reverse complement strand
GATAGAGGTTGAGGGGGGTAGCGGGTTGGGGGGTTTGATGTGGGGGTGTGATGGGTCATGTATTCGATGGCTATTTGATGTAATAGGGTGTATAACCAATGAGTGGGTGGAATGGAGCCGTCTGTGTTGATGCAAGGGAGGGGGAGCGATTGGCGGGACTTGATGAGGACAGTAGTGAGGAAGGTGTCTGCCCAGGAGGTGCATGGAACATGGCATGTGACTGGGGGGGTGTGATGGTGATGGTGTGAAGGTGGTGATTGGGGGGTACTGGTTCGCGAAATGAATATGAAAATATGTGTAGAGATACTGGGGCAGATTGTGACTGAATGGGGTTATTGGGCAGGTGGAGGATATTCACCCAGAGGGAGGAGGGGTAGTCCTCGATCGGGGTGGGAACGTCCACGGGCTGGAGGGCGTCCGCGAATTGGAGGATGAAGTGGGCCGGCTCAGGGAGGTCCTCAATCCTGTTTTGGGGGTGGGTCGTGGGGGGTGATCCGTCAGAGGTGAGTGCGATCGCTAGGCTGGATGTGAGAAGGTCATGTAGGAGAGCGACTATTTCTTGGCCGGTGATATTAGTGAACATGGGAGAGCGGATCTTCACCCTTCGGCCTGAGACTGCAGGTGCTGAGGCGTCTCGTATGAATTGAATTTTCTGCTGTCTTAGTTTCGCCAAGAGTGAGGGGGAGGAGGCTGCGGGGGGGGGGGGGGGGGGTGCTGGACCGGCCGATCGGAGTTCACGCTGGCCTGAAGCGAGTTGGTACAATAGGCCGACCGTTACGCATGAGGTGGGGATAACAAGACGAATTTCATGAAAGCCCGTATGGAGTTCGACCGGTAGGGGTGTGGTGTCGTAGCTCTTTGGAGCTGTTGAGTGGTGGATACGGGTGGTGTTCGCAGTCTATCGTGTGTGGTTGACGAGTTCCCGTCCGATTATATTTTTGACGCGGGTGGGGAGATCATCTAGGCGGTTGAGGCTTTCGAGGAGCCAACGGCGGGCCATCGAGCATGCCGAGGGTATCGGGTTCGAGGGGTGAGTCGAATCCGGTAGGAAGACGCCGTGAATCCAAAAGCGAGCAAGGTGGGAGGGGGTGGTCGAGTACTGGCATGTGAGGAGGTAAGAGTCGACCATGCATGCGGAGAAGTCGTCGGCCGGCCCCAGGTCCGTGGTTGACCGGGGGGCTGCGAGGACCAGGGGGGTCTGGAGTCCACGGCGGATGGGGAAGGGGTCCAGAGCGGTGCCCAAGTTCTGTTGGACTGGGGTTAGTAGGGGGACAGTGAGGAAGAGGGTCAGCGGGTGGCCCGCGAGTTGGTTTTTGGGATCGCAGAGGTCTGTGTAGCGTCCGTGGTCGGGGGGGTCCCGCAGGAGCGCCTGCCTGTAGGTGGGGGGAGGGTTAGAGTTCGAGGACATATCTATCGAGCTTGATGCCGAGTAGGGGAGAGAACCAAGGGGGTTAGTTGAGTATTTTCGAGTAGGTTTTCGAGTGGATTGCGTGTGTTGGCTGCACACGACCAGGCCCGATGGGACATGGGTTTGCTGGATGTTGGCGGAGGACATGAACGTCCGGACGCTCGGAGGGGCGCAGTGTGGCGCGCCGTTCCCCGGAGGGGGGGAGCGTTTTGTAAGCGATGGGTGTGATTGTTCTTTCGTAGTACTATGGCGGGTACATGTTCGGATTTCGAAGTGGGTGGCGCGATAGCTGTCGGGGAGATGAAATTCAAATCTCCGAAAGCTGCGCCTTGTTATGTGTACCGTATGGTGTCGCTACGGATCCACTGACCTAGGTGAGCTAGGTACTGGTGGGGAGAGGTGGACGGTGCCTGTTGTTCAACGAGCCCTATGTCCACCAGTCTATCGCTCGATGGGAGGCCATGCCCAGAGCGAAGACGGTCGGCGTTGCTCATTAGAGCTACCGACCCATCCCCGTTTTGTGGTTCATTAGTACTTTGGTAGTACTACGTGTCTTTAGTGACGGTAGGATGCGTTTTTTGTCTTCAGTGACGTTAGGATGCGTTTTGACGTGCTCGACTCATGCACCTACACATGGCGAGTCATATCCAGTGGATGTGTTGGAATATCGAGGCACTTGGACCTTGCCTCTAGGGGCAAGATGAAAAATCCGCAATCTAGTCCGTATATGCAAAAGGGAATAAGTCGACCTCATAGACTCCTCGAGTGAATATTATACACGCGGGCGTCTCGAGAGCATCGCTCCGTCGCTCGACTTCGCCTTGCTTGAGCCGAAATATGAAGCATATACGGGGCTTTGGCGGCGGCTTGGACAAGTCTTGACTACCTATTGCAATCAAACATGCTAGATGTCATGTCGCCCGCCGCAGCACGCACAAACGACTTTATCGACATGAATCGCGACGTTGCTCCGCTTCATGTCTTGGTGGTCTTGCTTCGTTGGGTATGACGCTCGCGGGCCTTGCTTGGTACATCGCGTTTCAATTGCATATGGAGAATTGTTGTCCGACAATTACACGCGGATGAGTCGTACGATGGATACGACGCTTCGCGAATCAAAAGAAAGAAAATCATCAGCGCTCGCATGTCCGCGATGTTCTGGCGTGCATCAAACTCCGCCAGTTTTATGTATTACCTATCAAGAGGAGCTCTAGGAGAATGATCTATTCGGGAAGACTTAGCCAGCTATAGGCACAACACGAGGTAAATCATAGCGTGGTGATAAAGTATATAGCCCATGGAAACAATATGCCAATATTACCGAGCTCGATTATAGTGTACTATAATTAGGCTAGGGATCAGCTAGCGATATATTATTGATAGGATCAGCATCACGCGGAGTTGGTGCCATAGGTATTCGAGGTTGCGACATCCACATCGACATGATGCCATTAATGCTAGCATCAATGCCATCAATTGTCAAAACATTCACAAAGTATTAATTGTCAAAGCCCGATATGTTGATATTTCGCCCCGAATGTAGGCATACATCGGCGATAATATCGGCTCAAAGTGCCATCGATGTCAACATCCCAAAACATCAAAACCGTCAACATTGATAGTGCGTGATATCAATACCATCAATATCGACGTTTCCAGACATCACTTCCATCAACGTCGACAAAATCCATTATTTGATCCTTGGCCTTATCATATTATTATAAAATGTCGTTGCGTATATTAAAATTGGCATGAGCTATAGTCACCAAGCACGCAAATTAGAAGGTGACAACAAGGAGCTTGAAGTTTGCGAGGGCGTCCACTCGATCTAGGCTCATGGCTCATATCGAAATAAGAAATAGGTGAGCGTAGATCGGCGTGAAAGCACGATAATTTGGAGCGCGAAGAAGCAAGTGGCCATGTAATAGTTCAAAGTTATAGATAGCGAGAAGCACTAGGCAGGGTCGTGGGTGTAGGTAATGCATAGATCAAACAAGAGAGAGGTGAAATAATATCTTGGAGTTATTGGTCGTTCAATTGATGATGGCGTCAGCTTCGAGGGAGGCTGATGCCGAATTCAAGGCGGCGAAAAACGTGTCGCGGCTGCAGAACCTGTCATATTATCAAACGATAGGAAAAGATCAAAATCGCATGAGAACTCATCGTCAAGCAACAAAGCTAAACTGCATAGTTCCTGAGACCGAACAAAGAAGTTGAGAGAGATAACTTACGAGTGAAGGAAACCTAATTTATTGACAATAAAAAAAATGTGTCTAGCCAAAGAAGTTGATTAGAGTACCGACTCCCAATAATACAATGGAGGGTAGCGATAAGGACATTTACCTTTCATTGAACTACATAGATCAATTAAACAGCGATTGCTTAAACCTCTCTCATTAGTTGGTGCATCTAATTCGCTTTGAGATGTGGTGCGGGTTTGCATACATGCTAACTTCCACACTACGAACGTGTGAAAGAGAGCATACTCGTATAATATATATCAACCTCATCAACCTTGAGGGAAAGAGAAAGGAAAAAAGAAAGGGATGGCAAAGAAAGAGACATGAAAAGGGGTCTTGAAAAAAGGGATTAAAGATGGAGATTGTAGACGAGCGAGCGAGATAGAAGTAGATTGAGACGACGAGCGAGTAAAACAAACACAACCTAGAGATGAGAAAGAGGGAGATGGAGAGAGAGAGAGAGTGAGATGGAGAGAGATGAGACGATGATGACTGGACGAAGGAATTTGAAAAGCCAACAATGCTCATAACATGGTGCGACCAAGACTCCAAACTACGCCTCCCTGGAAAATGATGCCCAAACAAGCTCATAAAGGTGGAATTTTGATGAGCATATCATTAATGTAACCCTTCCGATCGGAAAATGACCGCCCGCAAAGACCAAACATGAAAATCTATGTTCCATTAATTTAATCTAATGCTATCAACATATAAACTAGCAAATGTTGCAATGGCGCGCTCAACCGACCTCAACAATGGGTTGGGTGTGCATTTTGAGCACATTGGGACTTTTTGGTCGAAGGTGTAGTGCTTGTAGCGTGTGTCGCAACCCGGTTAGGTGTAGCGACATGCGCTCACAGGAACGTGCCGCTACCGGCGAGTTACCGATAAGAAGGGGTTCCAAAAGTGCTGCGTAATGTACTATTCTGACATGTAGCGAGAAAAACTGTCCACGGGCGAAGTAGCCGACGCATGAGAGAGACCGGCGAGGAAGAAGCAAAGCCAACAAGGCCGTTAGGAGCGTGTAGGCACGCAAAAGCACAGACGGGCGCTCGTGTTGACTCCCCCCTTACGCCGTGGGAAAGTTAAGCTCCTCGCTGAGTTAGGTGAGCGTTGCGGCGTTGCCTCGGGAAAAAACAATAATAGTACTAATTATTAAAGTACGCACGGGCCGAATTTTCGCGGGTCGGTCTTAAAAAACCAGATCCGGTCGAGAGCATCGGTAAGCTGAAGGCTTGGTAAGACTGGAAGTTGGGTGGGGCGAGCGTAGTGCCGGGCGCTTTAAATACGCTCTTCTCCTTCTTACGTGGGAGATGGTAGGACAGTCACGGACAACCAGCTCGAAGGCGAAGCGTGGTGTCGGTTGGACGATGAATTACTAGCGTGGCGCCGAGCGCTTTACACACGCTCTACTCTTTTTTACGTGAGAGTAGGTAGAACTAGCGTGGCGTCAAGCGCTTTACACATGCTCTGCTCCAGTGTAACTTGGTGGAGGGCCCATAGCCTGTTAGAGATGGGAACGGATAGTTACACGGAGGTCGGATCGGCCCCACAAGGGGGCCGGCTGTGGTGACTAGAGAAGTGTGAGGAGAGAGATGGCGGCCGGCGAAGGCACCGGCAGGGCCGACCGACCGCCACTAATAGGGAATAGAGTACCGCTAACAACACAACACTAAGTACTAGGATGACAAATAGCTACCATGTACATAAGGACTACGCAACGGGATGCCAGTTGTGACGAGTACAGTCCTGCAACAGTACATTGCAGGACATTGTACAGGTACTCGTTACGAATTCCAATTCGTACTTTTCCACAGGACGGACGTATACTCGTGGGTACGTCGCTACTGCAATATTGTAATGGTGCTGATGCTACAGTACGACCAGTACCTCCCGGTACGTACAGATATGCATAATTAATCTAACTAGCCAGATGACGCGCCAGAACGAGCTCTCCAATGCAGAAGGAGCCGCGTCGTGAAATCCAATGCTAGGCAGGCCGCGTCTCGAGGCAGATGACGACGGTTGAACAGCACTAACGCCTGACACGTAAGCATAGCTTGCAGGCGTAACCAGTCTGGGCTGAAACCTATTTAAGCCCAGTGCAGTAGAGGGAGGTGACAGAACCTTTTAACAATTCCTTTGTTCATTTACAACATCTACTGCCCAAGTACAGCAGTGAAACATCTTTCATCAATTGCTTCTCGACAACATCATTCTGCAATCTTACGACACAGAGCTAGACAGACTAGAACAGATTTGTGCTAGCGTTTAGCTTTCAGAGGCTAACCGCCACACTGGTTTCGGAGCTCATTGGTCGACGCACGCTTTCGTTCGCTTATTGAACTGCTCAACGTTGTTTGATTGAGTTGAGATGGCTTCTCTCGGACCTGGTCATTACGTAGTGTTGGTAATTCACGTTGGAGGAACTAAACGGTCGGATTTGAAGTTGGTGTTTCAGCGTGAGCCTCGTACTGGTAGAACTTGGTTCCCTGCTGGCTCTGTCTTACCCAACGAAGAGCCTGTCGACGCTGCTATTCGCGAATTACACGAGGAGACCGGTCTTGTTTTGACACCGGATGATTTGACGCTGTTGAGTGGTGAACCTGTGAACGTTACGCTACCTCAAGGACGACAGCTTGTTTCCGTGTACTCTGCGTCTATTCCTGTCCTGTTTGCTACGAGCAACTTACGTACACCTGCTCAGGTCGAGCAGGTTGTTTTGGAACAGTCGACAGTTAATCCGGATGGCACTTACGTCGTCCCGGAAAACATCAACACTGACGGTCTGACACTTACGCCTGCACAGACTGGGTTACTTCGTGCTGAGAAGCACAAGAGTGATTTACTTCACTTTGGATACGTGACTCTGTGGGAATCTTTTTATCGAGCAATGACACAACATGTCCCAGTCATGCATGAAGACACGTCTATCCCTAGGCAGCTCCACATGTACCCTCGGTTTACAACGGTCGACTCTGGTTCTGTCTGGCTGCTGATTGTTGGACACATCAACCGACTGACTGGAGTGGGACCTACAGATTTACGAGTGGGAATGCCGATGCCTACACACAACTTGGCAGGACTATCAGTAACTCTTACGGAGACTCAGCGTAAGGCTGCCATTACTTCACCGTACCAGAATGGTCAAGACCCACCTGTACTGGAGGATTGGCTCGAAGCTCAGCCTCAGCGTTTTGTAATGCTTGGGATTGAAGCTGACTCGTACAATGCAGTGTTCTGGGTTACTTCACAGTTTTCTGGACTCCTTGGTGGATGGTGGTTGAACCGGAAAAATCGTCCTCCAATTCCATCTACGTACAACGAGCTTGTTACGGAGATACGCAAGTCTACGTTTCTTCCGAACATTCAGGATGACGCAATTAAAGCTTTGCTAAGTTTTACACAGAGCAACACGATGAGTTACGCGCTTTTTACTAAGAAGTACAACGACTACTTACGCCGTTCTCGTCAAGACTTGACAGCGGAGGTACAGTGTGTACGCTTCATTACTGGTCTTGCAAACGTGGACCTCCAGAGACTGGCTAGATCACACCGAGCGCAACTAGGTTACCAGATTACGCTCGCGGAGCTACAAAACTTTCTGAATGACGTCGTGACAGACTCGCCGGAATTAGGCATTGCAAGGTCTGCTGCTGGACCATCTACCCAGGCCTCTCGCAAGCGCAACCTTGAAGACCCTTTTGAGGAAGCCTCTAACGTCTGGAAACGTAACAAGGGTGGCCGAGGACGAGGCCGTGGACGTGAACGTGGAGGTGGTAACAATGGTGGTCGTGGTGGCAACAATGGTGGACGTGGTCAACCATCTGGTCGCGAAGATTTTAATTCAATCGCAAATGCAATGACAGCTGAGGAGCGTAAGCGACACATGGACGAAGGACTTTGCTTCAAGTGCCACAAGAAGGGACACCGTTTGTTCCAATGCCCGGAGTTCAAAGGCAAGGCACCAATGCAACCTAAGAATCAATGATGGTGGCAAGGCTGTTCTACAAATGAACTGGAGCAGCCGGCTACATCTACTGTTCATTCTGAGACACTGTTAGCGACAGAGGTCGTCGAAACTTTTCCGACATCTCCATCGACTGCAGTTGCGACACCTGTAACCCAAGTAGCAGGTCGTCGTCGTCAGACTAAGCAGAGACAGAGTCGTAAACCTGTAACCAGACGTTCAGTTGATTGGAAACTGGTTGACTCAGTCTTTGACCCTCTGCATGCACGATTCAACTTCACGTTGGAAGGATGTGCTGATGATGAAGGTCTTAACTCGCACGGTGACTTACCTCACTGTTCGCCGAGTGACTCGATTCTAGACAGAGACTTAACAGGAGAGAGGGTGTACATCAACCCACCCTGGGAGTTAGCTGAGCGGATTGCGCAGCATTTTGAGGATTGTCGTCGAACATCTCCGACATCTACGATGGCTGTATTTGTACTACCGAAATGGGCAAAATTTACTCAGGTGACTAAACACTGGAAACTCTACCAAGAATTCCCAGCAAGGACACAGCTTTTTACACGTCAGTCACTGGAGAATCCAGCGCAACAGGAGGTGGTTGCTCCAGCCCCTTGGCCTGTACAGCTGTGGTTAGTCGACGCAGATTGTGCGTTTAACGACTCACCAGAATCTACAGCACCTGATCAACCTGACTCGGCACCTGTACCAACAGACGACTCGGAACAGTCCATCGCTACGCTGCGACAACTTTCTTCGACAGCTACAGCCCTACTGACTGACCTCACGGAAGCTCGCCCGTTAATTCGAACTGAGCTGACTGTGAAAACTCCTGATGGCGGACACCACATTTCTGGATTAGTGGACTGTGCTGCGACACTTGATTTTGTGTCAGAGGACTTTGTACGACGCTTTGCTTTACAGACTCGGAAGTCTGCCAGTAAAACCCCAGTTCGACTTGCTAATGGACAACGAGTGACTTCTACGACAGTCTGCGACGTCACTTTTGAGCTGGCTCAACACGAGTTTCACCGGACTTTTAATGTCTTACGTGATTTACGCACAGCTGATTTAATCCTGGGTTTACCATGGCTTGATGACGAACAGGCCTCTTTACAATTTGGTACAACCAGAATTTTTACACTAATGGACGGCACAGCAGTGGAGACTACACTTGAGGAACGACGCCCTGAGTGTCTACTCCTGTCGTCTACGAAAGTTCAGAAGCTGATGCGCAAGACGCGCCGCAACAGAGGGCGTCATGCTGATTTTTACGTCATTGAACTTACGTCAGTCGCTGAACAAACGACAGACTTTCACACTGGAGAGGAACTAACAGCAGAACAACGTGCTAACTTCCGGTCTTTACTCTTTGATGACTTCCCGGAGTTACTGCGACCTGTCGACTCTCCACCTGTAAGCCGACAGTGGGATCATCCCATTGAAACAATTGGCCCGATGCGACGTCAACGTCTGAACAGATTGTCACCCGCAGAGCGCGCTGAGCTTAATCGACAGCTTAAAGACGCAGTGGAAGCTGGGTTGATACGCCCCAGCTACAGTGAATTCGGCTCGCCAATTCTTTTTGTGCGGAAAGCGGATGGCTCGCTACGCCTGTGCATTGACTACCGCGGTCTTAACGAGGTTACGCGTAAAGATGCTCACCCGCTACCGCGTGTGGACGACACAGTGTGACAGTCTACCTGGATGACGTCTGTATCTACAGTCGAACTCTGGAAGAGCACCTGGAGCACCTGCGTCTAGTGCTACAGCGATTCAAGGAGGAAGGGCTGAAATTGCGCCTTAAGAAATGCTTCTTTGGATTGCAAGAAATGGAGTATCTGGGCTACACTGTGTCAGCCGGAAAAATTTCGGTTTCCACAAAGAAAGTCGAGGCCGTTGCAGACTGGCCAGTGCCCAAGACGCAGAAGGAGGTTCGCAGTTTCGTACAGTTCTGCAACTTCTATGCGAGATTCATACACCATTTTAGCGACCTTACGGCTCCATTGACGAACTTACTGCGGAAGTCCCAGCCACAGAAGGTTACGCTGACGCCTGCCTGTTTGGAAGCCTTCGAGACTCTCAAGTTACGGCTCATTTCCGCGCCATGCCTGATCCTTCCGGAGGTCGGCTCGGACGCGACGTTCACCGTAGCTACAGATGCTTCCACATTGGGGATTGCATCAATCATGTTGCAAGACCAAGGAGGCGGTCTTCAACCAGTCTCTTACTGGGCGCGTAAGCTGAATTCAGCTGAGCGTGGTAACACTTACTCTGCGTACGACTTAGAAGCTTTGGCCGTATGCGAAGCTGTCAAGCATTGGAGGTGCTATCTTGAAGGCTGTTCTAAGTTCCTTGTCGTAACAGACCACGACACACTGCGGCATCTGCTCAGGCAACCGAACAACAGGCTGAACAAGCGGCAAGCAAGATACCTGCGGGATTTGCAACCGTTTGTGGGCTCGATGACACTTGCATATCGCAAGGGAGCTCTGAACGAAGCTGACCCGTTAAGCCGGCGACCAGACTTCGTACCTCAGGCCACAGTACCCTTATTTTGGGATGGCGAGGTTCCGTCAGATCGAGAATTACGACGGAAGTCCCAGCTGCTGTTTGAAGACGCACAGTTAAATTCACTGACTGTTAACGCGTTGCAGCTGAGCCCTGAGTTCGCTGATCTCATTCGCGAGGGGTTCTCACGAGATTCGTTTTATGGGGACGATGGTGAGTGGACAAGAGACAGCCGGATAGAAGCCAGAGACGGGTACTTTTGGCGTCTCAATCGCCTCTGTATTCCACAGAACTCTGAGCTCCGACTGAAATTGATCGCAGAGCTGCACGAAAGCTCGTCAGCCGGTCACAGAGGAGTTGCTAGCACTCTTGCTAAAGCACTCGACAGATTCTGGTGGAAACGAATCCGCCAAGATGTGAAAGATTTTTGTGAACGCTGCGTCGTGTGCCGACGAGCAAAGATTCGACCTCAGATGGCCGCGACTCTTTACCCATTACCTGTTCCACCCAGACCGTGGCACACAGTTGGTCTTGACTACCTGACACACTTGCCTGAGAGCAACGGCTTTAACAGTGTGCTGATTGTAGTAGACCATCTAACTCGAATGGCCCATTTTCTGCCATGCACAGAGTCGATTACTGCCGAAGAAACTGCAACTTTGTTTTTACAGGGAGTCTACCGTTTACATGGACTGCCCCGAGTGCTGATCAGTGACCGCGACCCGAAATTTGTCAGCGCCTTCTGGCAGACATTGTGGAGACGCCTTGGAACGCGACTAAACATGTCTACCAGCCGACACCCAGAAACAGACGGACTGACAGAGCGCGTGAACAGCACGTTTCAGCAGCTTCTTCGTTGCTTCTGTTGCTATGATGGCTCTGACTGGTCGACACTTATACCACAAGTGGAGTTTGCGTACAACGCTTCGCGTGCACTTGGAATTGAGCACACGCCGTTCGAAGCTAACTTTGGTTTTTCTCCTGAGGAGCCTCCTGACTTGCTCTTCAGCATGCGACCATCGATTCCTTTTTCGCAAGACGCAACAGAACGGTTGAGGTTGTTACGAGAAGTGCACACTCTGGTACGCTCAGTGTTACAGCTACACAAGAACGAGATGCAAGCGCGCACAGAACCGTCTACAGCGCCACACTTTGCTAAGGGAGACAAGGTGTCAGTCGTCACAGCAAATCTTTTTCTGCGAGGACAACCGAACAGGAAACTCAGAGACAGACAGCTTGGTCCTTTTTCAGTGGAGGAGCAGATTGGGAAACACAGTTACAGATTAAAACTTCCAGCGACAGTACGCTTACATCCTGTGTTCCACGTTAACAACTTAAGACCCTGCTCTACCGCTCTGCTACGGCCAGCTGTCCCGGTGACTGTCCCTGAAGGAGACGACGAGGAGTTTGACATCTCACACATCTCTGCTGTGTGCATCAAATCGCTACCTGGGCGACGAGGCAAATATTTGCTCTTCATGACGCATTTCAGTGATGACGACATTCCACCTGTCTGGCACCGATTGAACGAGGTGCATCGAACAGTTGCGTTACAAGAATTCTTGGAGACGCCCCAATGGCGCAAGTTCGCCAAGACTCAGGCGTACATTGATTTTATGCACGCTCACCCAGCGCGCATTCCTGAGTCCCAGTAATTGCTTCAGTAAAGGAGCCAAGAACCACGGAGGTCTGCCTCGCGGCGACCTCATTGATCTGTCAAGAGGGGGAGGGTACGAGTGTGACGAGTACAGTCCTGCAACAGTACATTGCAGGACATTGTACAGGTACTCGTTACGAATTCCAATTCGTACTTTTCCACAGGACGGACGTATACTCGTGGGTACGTCGCTACTGCAATATTGTAATGGTGCTGATGCTACAGTACGACCAGTACCTCCCGGTACGTACAGATATGCATAATTAATCTAACTAGCCAGATGACGCGCCAGAACGAGCTCTCCAATGCAGAAGGAGCCGCGTCGTGAAATCCAATGCTAGGCAGGCCGCGTCTCGAGGCAGATGACGACGGTTGAACAACACTAACGCCTGACACGTAAGCATAGCTTGCAGGCGTAACCAGTCTGGGCTGAAACCTATTTAAGCCCAGTGCAGTAGAGGGAGGTGACAGAACCTTTTAACAATTCCTTTGTTCATTTACAACATCTACTGCCCAAGTACAGCAGTGAAACATCTTTCATCAATTGCTTCTCGACAACATCATTCTGCAATCTTACGACACAGAGCTAGACAGACTAGAACAGATTTGTGCTAGCGTTTAGCTTTCAGAGGCTAACCGCCACACAGTGCTAAACTCATGACACAACATTGAGCTTCTGTCATCTATCCCAAAAGTTTATATTCTATCTCATCGCAATGGGATTTATCCATGTGAAATGATGCAACACAACATTTAGAATTGGTGGGAATACAACTGCATGCAACACCATTTATTTATTGCCCGATATTAGACATGCAAATGTACATGAGAGTGGTGGTGCATGTGCTACATGACTATGAAAAGTAAAAATTGAAATTGAAATTGTTTACAACATGACCCGGCAAACTGGACCGGCTGCTGTCTCACGGGCCACTCTACTTCCGCCATACAGGACTTATTTAGCAAGTTGGGCCCGGGTCTCTCCGACCAGGTACATTTCTTATCGACACACCTATCTGCAATGTGTGCCGACGTTCCTCGGGAGTTATATAACTGTAAGCAACCGCAGTAATTGCCACAGTCCCCCCACCTAAGCAGTAACAGCGTAATAATTTTGTAATCAAGAAAAACAGATCTAAAAATAAATCCACTTGTCTAGAAATGCAAAACTAAACTGCTGCTCGACCTTCACGATGCACGGCCCGCTCCCGCCGAACCGGGGTGTCGACCGGCCTAGGCCGGTCGGCGTTCGGGAGGGACGACGGGCCAGCCTAATCTAGCTCCCGCGTGACTTCGGTCTTGCCGAAGGTAGGAGGGGAAAGGCTGGCGAAAAACCCCTCCTCGCGCGGTCGCTCGTCGATCCCGCCGCTCCATCCCGTAGACCCCGCCCCAAGGTCTTGCCGCTTCCACCGACGCGGCGGTCCTCCGTGTCGAGGTCCCCCATCACCTCGAGGACAGGTGGGGGGGACCGAGACGCACAGACATAGAAAAAACTAGCGCTCCTGCCTCCGCGCCTGAATTTTCCCCGCTCATTTCCCCGGTTTTTTCTCTGTCTGGTACCCGGGTACCTGTCGGTTTTCCGGCCTGTGGCCGTACCCTCCCCCCTCTGATCGCGCGTCCACCGAGCAGCCTGTTCTTGAGCGGGGGCCTCCGCGCTCACCCGGGCTCACGCTCAAGGACTCATAGGAGTATTAAGGTCTGTCGGGGTAGTGGGTGTCGAAGAGGGGGGGGGGCAGGTCACCGTAGCCGGATCCGGCGGGCCGCGGGCGCCCGGAATTAAGCAAAACCCTCCGTGCCGGGTTTTCCGGCGGCGCCGACCCAAAGGGTCGTCGCCGCCAGATCGTGTCGCTCCTCCCGTCGCGACTGTCCTCCTTGCCGTCCCAGCGGACTCCTCCCCCCGGGAGATGACGCTGGACGACGTAGCGGCGCGCTAGTGAGCGCCCTACCCTGGTGCTGCTCCCCAACTAGCGCGACGCCGGGTACGGACATTATTTTAGTGTCCAAAAAAGCCCTCCGTACAGGGCTTTTCGGCGGCGGCTGATCCTGAGGATCGCCGCCGCCTCCTGTAGCCGCTCCTCCGCCTGCGACTAGCCACCGTCCTGTGCCGTGTCTCGCCTCACCCCTCGGTAGGGTTCGACCGGCACAGGGCTGGTCGATAGCTAGCGAGCGCCCTTTCCTGGCGCTGCTTCCCGGCTGGCCACCACCAGCTCCAACACCCGCCTCCCACCGCTGATCCGGCCGTACCCTCCTCGCCATCAAACGCTGCCGTAGTACAGGTCCCACTCCTAAAAGTAAGGTTGTATCTAGGAGTATCTGTGCGCGAAAAAACATATCGGACGGGCCGAGCGGGAGATCTTGGCGCCGGTAGTGTACAGAAATTATTTTTTCAAAAGCCCTCTGTACAGGGCTTTCCCGACAGCTGCTGATCCCACGGATCGAGCTGTCGGCCCTCTTAGCCCCCTACCGTGCCAGGCCTGGCACGGCTACGGGGTTTCCAGCGCCCACCACGGGGAGGTGAGGGGATGCCGACGGGCCTGCGAGCGCACCCCCTCCGGGGCCGCCGCTGCGCCGCCGGCGGGCGCCCTATGAAAAGTAAATAATGCACCCCTTATTCATACATGAACATTTCAAAACGACTATTGCTCTTTTCATGCTCTTACACCATAAACTTAGTTGAATACCCATTTGAACGCATTTGCTATGTTTGCCTTCCACATGTGTCGCTAGTTCCCAACAAATTCCGCTTCCCTCCCTCCCAAAATGTGCATCTCGAGCGTCACAACTAATGACCATTTTCATGAGAGTTGCGATGCGAAATCCACCTTACCTTGTTTATGCATTAGCGGCTTCGCCATTCGTATTTCTGGCCAATCATGTCACACAGTGAAGCACCACTAACATCCCCCAAACGCCGACAACAAAGCTTAGCGAGTGAGACTTCGTCACCTTCAGCAAACCTAGCATTTATATAGACCTCGCTCCTATTGATTGCGGCTAAGATTTGAAACACATGTGGCACTTTGCTTTAAGGGCCGAAAGGGCATAGATGGCTGGCGGAATCCGACGTTGCTGTAGGTCTTGCGAGAGTTTGTACCGCTACCGAGAACAACACAGCAAGTCGACGCCGTGGGGTGATGAACGGCCTAAGAAAATGCAGCGACACACCACTGGACGTTAATTGTGGTTCGATAGAGGGCTCGGGAAGGTTATAGGAATCTAGCACGCGACGTGTTAGCCTCATATGGTCGGCGGGGTGGCATATATTGTGTGGGTGGCGCTCACATGTTGCCGTACTCATATTGTATGTCTTTTCAACGACCCCGCTCGCTAGACAACTTACTGCGCTCCTCCAAAGACACGCGCTGCATTCCATGTTGCATTTGATGCTGGTCGAGGTCGAACCATGCTAATTAGGGATCTCCGGAGTCGTTGCCCTCCGCGCCATGTGAGGTTAGTCCCGACGCCGGTCAGTTTCGAGCGACTTGTCCACGGACACGTCCATCCGGAAAGCTCGACACTCCGATGTGCGCAAATACATGCTACCGCGGCTGGCCCGTGAACCATGATCTTAACTCCCTCGGGGATGTTTGCGCCTGCTTTGGGGTCGTGAGGTAGTCTCACGGCGCTGGTCCTCCGGTGCGAGTCCGCGGGTATACGTTCTCAGCCGTGAAATGCAACACCTGCGAATCACCAACCGACTTAGGGCGCGGCACACCACCACCCGTGTTGTACGCCAGTTGGCCCCATACTGCAGCCAATAAAACCTAGGGACCCCCTTTTCATCGAAGTGCATGGCTTTGAATAGAACAATGAACTCCGGCGAAGTAGTAAAGAAGATACGGGAACCTCTTCTTGTGAGGATCGGCGGAAACGGTTCGCACAATCATCATGCGACATAGCGCAGATCACATGCAGATATCGCGTTGTCCTATTCTCTTTATTAAGACAATCCAAGAATACTTAATTTTACCTAATTAATTGCTCTTGGGTATCTCTAGGTATTTGGTGGTCTGACAAAATGCGTGCTACCTATGGAAAAGGACCAAAAGCACAACCGACCAGTGCCACAAACGACTATGAAATTAATCGGTTCTGGCTCTGAGACGAGATTGGGCACACAGTGCACTGCGTCTATACTTTTGACTTTTGTCATTCGAATAAAAACTAAAAACGTCCGCAACCACCCGACTCAATTCTAAACCATAAATCCAACTGAACACGTCCGGTTAGTTCGAGACTCTTCCGGAAGCTTCGCGGCAATGTACGGACAAAACCTGCGCCCTTCGCATCCGACGTACCGTGCGTCATAAAATTAAACCTTCATCCGACGATCACCACCCCTTCGCGGGGCCGCGCGACGCTCCTCCGCCGAGGCGGGGGCCGCACTCGGAGGCAAATCGCGGCGGCGCCCCGCGCTTCCGTCTCCCTACCTTCCAAGGTGCGCCGCGCTGCCCGCGCACCCTGCACTTTACCCGCCCGCGAGTGACAAGCCTTATATCCTCTGTATACCTTCCAAAGAGTTTTATCGGCCCGAATTAACCCGGGTGGTGCCGTTCCTCCGTGCCTCCTTTTCTGTCGCTCATTCGTCTCTCGTCGTCGCTCGTCGACGGAACCACGTCATCCCCTCTATAAGCCCCCCCCCCCCCCCCCCCCCCCCCCCCCGTTTATCGCATACACATAGCTACTTCAATATAATATGAATTAATTCCCCTTATACTCGCTTCGGTCCGCCCGGAGCTGTGCCATCGCCCCCCTCCCCCCCCCACTTCAGTTTTCACCCATTCTACCCAAAACGCCTCAGCCACATTTTTTTCTGTAAGTAGGTTAAGACGTCCACACCCTCTGAACTGAGTACTTCAGCGCTGTCCTCCTGTCCTCCCTGCTTTGCGAATGCAATCCATCTCCACTGGTCTCCAGACCTTGGCTGAGGATATTCTGTTTCACCCATCATTCTCATGACTGAAATGCTCGATCCATTTCGTTGCCGTCATTGAAATTGTTGTCGTGTCGCTTCATGTCATTTCATGTTGCCTTTGATGATGGTTGCCTCTGATGGGGTGAGTGTTGGGCCTGTGGTTGTGTAGTTCTCCACAGTGACGCCGGTGGGTGACCGGCTGTACATCAAGCTGGGCGCGGAGGAGGCGCAGTCGGCGGGCGGCATCCTGCTGCCCTCCAGCGCGGTTGGCCGGTCGAATGAGGGTCAGGTGGTGAGCGTGGGCAAGGACGTGAGCCTCAAGGTGGGGGAGCAGGTGATGTACAGCAAGTACGCTGGCACCGAGATCACGGCCGCGGACGAGGAGTACGTGCTGCTGAAAGAGGACGAGGTGATTGGTGTGATGCCCACCAGCAGCGTGGCGGACCTCAAGCCCACCGGAGACAAGGTCCTCCTCAAGGTGCGCCCCGTCCACCCCCTCAACTGACCTCCAGTAAAGAGGGAGAATGGACTCTCTGCTCAGTGTGAAACCTTTTTTTTTCCCTCGAAGTCCCTCTCTCTCTTTCCTTCACACACACACACAGTGCGTCTCCCTCTCTTTTCCTCCTCTCCCTCCCTCACTCCCACTTCATGCACTCCCCCCCTCTTTCTCTCACTCACTCTCTCACACAAATACACACACACACACACATAGCCACAAACACACAGTGCGTCTTTCTCTCGTTTACTCCCCTCCCTCTCTGTCGCCCTCGTCATTCACGCACATAGTGAGCCTCCCCCTGCTTTTCTTTCCTCCCTCTCCCTCCTCTCTCCACAGACACACACACACACACACCACACTCACACACACACACACACACATAGCCACAAACACACAGTGCGTCTTTCTCTCGTTTACTTCCCTCCCTTTCTCTCGCCCTCGTCATTCACACACATAGTGAGCCCCCCTCTCCTTTTCTTTCCTCCCTCTCCCTCCTCTCTCCACAGACACACACACACACACACAACACTCATACACACACACGCATGCACGCACATTATTTCCATAACTCCTGTCTTCCCGATTCAAGCTATAACTATCGCTTGGCATATTGCTCGCCTGTTTCTCTCTCGACCCATCTAGTTTCTCTCCGCTCTTTTTAGTATGTACCCCTGTGTCACATCTCCCTCTTTTTACTTCCTGTCAACGAACACATGCCCGTTATTCCTGGGCACGAGCACTGTCCCCTCTTATCACCCTCATTGACAATTACCATGGACAGATGTTTCGTTGCAGGAAGGGTTCTCTACTCCCCTATGTCCTTTTATCCAGCTACATTCTCTCCGCTCTTTTTAGTATGTACCCCTGTGCACATATTATGCTGAAAACCCATTGTCGACTACTATCCTTGCTTATCGCGACACTTCGTGTACCGAGCTGCGCATAGAGGCGTGTATAATTTGCATATGCACGAATTTCAGCCTTCAAAATACGGGCCGCAAATGCTACGTGTGTGCCCACATAAATTGTGGCGTGACGATACAAGTGTCCGGGTCAATGGACAACGCGCCGTGGTGTTTTGTTCGTGCCTCATAATTTTACCCCCCAATTGAGCGGCATGGCCATCGCGGCACTGTGTCGTGGTGGGTGGCGCCCGCCGCCGCCGCGCAGCGGCGGCGGCCCCGGGCGGGGTGCGCTTACAAGCCCGTCGGCACCTACCTCTACCTCCACGTGGTGAGCGCTTGTAACCTTGTAGCCGTGTCAGGCTTGGCACGGTAGGGGGCTAAACGAGGTACCGACAGCTACGATCCGCGTGATCAATAGTTGTCGGGAAGCCATGTACGGAGGGTTTTGGAAATCAAAATATTAGTACCCCAACACTAGGATCTCCCGCTCGGGCCGTCCGACTTGTTCTTTCTCGCGACTGAATATTCTGTGATACTTTCCTGACATGTGGAATATGTCTTGGCGAAAGGGGGTACGGACGGATTAGCGGTGGGCCGCGAGTTTTGGCGCTCGCGGCGGACAGCTGGGAAGCAGCGCCAGGGCACGGCGCTCGCCAACAATTATCTAGCCATGTGAGTTTCGTGTCTCCTCCTCTCGCAGCTACGCAATACGGAGGAGGGTTGCAGCCGGAGGAGCGACACGGTCCGGCGGCGGCGGTCTACATGATCGAACACCGCCAAGAAAACCCGGTACCGGGGGTTTTTGGATTAACTTTTTCCGAACCCGATATCTTTTGTGGAGCGGCGACTCGATCAGCGAGTTCCACCAACCCTTCCTCTGTCGGTACCCAATCATCCACAGACTGCCTAAGGCATGGTGCCTAGGGTCATCGCAACGGCACTCTCCTTATATAGGCGGTTCCTTGATCGCGTAAACCACTAGCTAGGGGGTGGTACGGGCGAATTCCGCACAATGAGATGGGTATCGGAAATAGACGGAGACGGACAAGGGACATGGGAAAATATGGCGCGGAGGCAGGAGCGCCAGCCCGACACCGTTTGTAGCTCTAGACTTCCTTTCTCCCCAACCCCCGGAGGGGCTAAGAAGTCTAGGCTAGGAGGCGAGTTGCGACGGGAGGAGAAGCGATATCTCGGACGGGGGGGCGCGCGGATCGGGACGGGACCGTCGACGACTTGAGCGAGGGAGTTTTCGCTTGCCTTCCCCCCCCCAGCTCCGGCACGACCGGAGTCGCACATGAGTAGAGGTCAGGTAGGCCCGTCGCGACGCGCGCGAGCTGATCAGCTTGCATGGTTAGCGCCCTCGCATCACCTAGAGCAGGTTGCGCATCGTGGAGACTAGCGATAGATTATTTTTCGTACTAGTGCACGGTTTACTAGCATTAATTTGACTGTATCGTTACTGCCATTGGAGAGGTTCGGATTAGTGGTTTCATAGCGCATATCCTACCACCAAAAAGAACGCGTAGTAGGCATGACCACAAGGGCGCCCGAAGACAACAACCGTTAATTCGATGATTGTTGTAAACAATTTTATTTCAATTTCAATTTCATTTCAAAGTGCTGGCGGGTAGTTAGAAGCGTGCTGCTAGTAACAGATTTTATTGTAGGAGTGTATATATATACGTACGAAAAACGTGCCATCATTATACTACATATGTATTTCGCGCGGTTCGCTTGACTTCAAAATGAACCGCCATTTTTATGCGGTGCGTACGCCGGGACGAAAAAGTTCAAAGCCGCTGAAAAGGCCACACGTCTCAACCCCCGATAGCAAGGGCCCATGTGTGGTATCTATGTCATTGTCTTTGTCTTCAAACCCCCGGTACCATTGAATACGTAATATTGTCTTCGGTCAACTTGGTCCGAACCTAGAAGCGATCCACAACGATCTTCCGGGCCTATATTACGGACCTGGTGACCGTTTTTGTAAACCCTATATCAAAAATCAGTATCTAATTGGAATTTCACCCATAGACGAGGTCCCACGTATTCCGTTGAGGAAGGGGCGTCTCAAAGAAAATCCCGCCTCAAAATGTTGTGAAATCTTGCGGCGGTGCGGTGGAGAATGTGATGTTCATGGTGAGTCGCTAGCGGTATTATAGGAAATCAGTGCCCGTACACGTATTCCTACATATTGATGTGCGCACTAGATATATTCATATAGGCGGCACCGTGCGTTCTCCCATTAACTTCTCATATTCCCTGTAACTATCGCTACGAGCCATCCCGCGCAAGCGCCAATAGGCACCGCGAGGGGGCTGCGGCCCCCTCCTCGACCATGCTCCGATAATAGGTTATGGGCCCTCAACGCTTCCACTGCGCACACGTCAAGTGCCTAGAGCGCTAGCGTCACATACTCGCTTAAGTACTGCAAACACCATGGCCGGCAACTCGCCGCCACCGCCGCCATCGCGGGACAGCAACACCCGAGCGACCACCCGTCAACACTTACAAGCGGCCATCATCCGAGAACGCTAGCGACTACCAAGACGTCGCTCATAAGTGGAGAATCACTCGCACACACGGAGGTGGCTCACTCGCACGAGTCACTTCTAGCATGACGGCCGGCATCGCACCGCCGGCGCCGCCTAGCACCAAGGGGACTAGCCGCCCCGACATGAAACTAGCCACAAGTCCGACGCCGTTCATCAACGGCCACCTCCTCAAAATCAGCGGCCACACAGAAGTCGCTCGACACAGAAGCAACGGCCACACAGAAGTCGCTTGCCATAGAAGGAGCGGTCACGCACCAGGCGATGACCTATAGATTAGAAATCTAACGGACAAACCTCTAAGCCTGCATAAATATGTACGGTCAATGATCTAGAGGGGCTATTATAGGAAATCAGTGCCCGTACACGTATTCCTACATATTGATGTGCGCACTAGATATATTCATATAGGCGGCACCGTGCGTTCTCCCATTAACTTCTCATATTCCCTCAACGTCCTGTAACTATCGCTACG